>CM021104.1:341673674-341773857 GCA_007115665.2 Sequoiadendron giganteum | reverse complement strand
ATTAAACCCTCAACCCTAAATTCTCAACCCTTGACCCTTAATACCTCAACCCTAGGTGCGTAGGGAAATATAGGTGAGATATAGAGTGATGAAGGGAGAGGTAGGTAAACAAAGGGATAGGTGAGATAAATATAGGTAGAGAGGGGAGGAGATGTAGAGAGAGGAGAGATAGAGAGAAGTAGAGAGGGGAGGGAGGGACAGTTAGGGAGGAGATAGAGGTTTGTGTGTGTGCAAGAGAGAGAGAGAGAGAGAGAGAGAGAGAGAGAGAGAGAGAGAGAGAGAGAGAGAGAGAGAGAGAGAGAGAGAGAGAGAGAGAGAGAGAGAGAGAGATAATTGAGATATAGAGTGATGGAGGGAGAGGGGAGATAAATATAAATAGAGAGGGAAAGATATGTAGAGAGAGATGATAGATAGAGAGAAGTAGAGAGTGGAGGGATGGAGGGAGAGGAAAGGAGGAGATAAAGGTGATTTTGTGTGAGAGGGAGAAAGAGTGAGAGGAGAGAAAATTAGAGGAGAGAGGAAGGGGGAGAGAGAAAGAGAGTAGAGAGGGAAGGGGGGAGAGATAGAGAGTATAGAGGGAAGAAGAGAGTAAGAGAGAAAGAGGGTGGAGGGAGAGAGAGTGGTTGGTAGTGGAGGGAGAGGTAGGTAGAGAGGGAAGGCGAGAGGGAGGGATATGAGGGATAGAGGGAAGGAGGGAGAGTGGGTTGGAGAGAGAGTGGTGAGATAGAGAGTAGAGAGGTAAGGAGAGAATGAGAAAGATAGATAAAGAGAGAGGGAGGTTGGAGGTAGAAAGAGATAGGTGAGATAGAGAGAGGGAAGGAGGGGAAGTAGGATAGATATAGAATGGTAATTTAGAGAGGATGGAGTGAGAGGGAATGATGGAAAGTGGGAGAGAGAGAATGGTGATTTAGAGAGGAGGGAGTGAGAGGTAGGGATAGAGATAATGGTGAGATAGAGAGAAGGAAAGAGTGAGAGAGAAAGAGATGGATGGAGTGAAAGAGAGAGGTAGGTAGAGGAAGGGAGAGGAGAGATAGAGAGTAGAGAGGGAAAGAGGTAGGGAAGGAGAAATATTTGAGATAGAGATGGATGGAGAGAGAGTGATGGAGGGAGAGGTAGGTAAAGAGAGGGAAAGAGAGAGGAGAGATAGAGAGTAGAGAGGGGAGGGAGGGAGATAGAGGTGTGTGTGTGTGTGTGTGTGTGTGTGTGTGTGTGTGTGTGTGTGAATGAGAGAGAGATTATGGTGAGATAGAGAAAACAATCAATTGAGAGAGAAAGAGGGGGGAGGGATGGAGGGACAATAGTGAGAGATTGGGAGGAGAGACAAAAAGAAGGGGAAGGAGGTTGAGGTCAAGAGAGGGAGGGAGATGAGAGATAGAGAGAAGTAGAGAGGTAAGGAGGGAGGGAGGTATTTTTAGGGAGGGAGATAGAGGTTTTTGAGAGAGAGATATAGAGAGAGTGGTGAGATAGAGAGGAGAGAGTGAGAGGGAGAGAGAGAGAATTATGATATAGAGAGGAGAGAGTTAGAGATAAAGAGGGGGAAGAGAGGGATAGAGAGTGGGAGAGAGATGTAGGTAGAGGGAGGGAGAGGAGAGATAGAGAGTAGAGAGGGAAAGAGGTAGGGGGAGACATAGGTGAGATACAAAGTGATGGAGGGAGAGGTAGGTAAAGAGAGAGAGAGAGGGGAGATAAAGATAAGTAAATAGGGAAGGATATGTAAAGAGAGAGAAGAGATAGAGAGAAGTAGAGATGGCAGGGAGGGAGGTAGATGTAGGGAGGAGATAGAGGGGTGTGTGAGAGAGAGAGAGAGGGAAGGGAGGAAGGGAGAGAGAGAGAGTGTGTGTGGAGAGATAGAGAGTAGAGAGAAGGAGAGAGTGAGAGAGAAAATGATATAGCTTGCTGACTACTAAAATTTAACCTCCTGATTACTAAAATTTTACATGTTGATTATTGAAACTATACTAAGTCTAAATTTTTTAAGATCTTCCAAAAATATGAATTTGCATGATAAATCCTAGAGACATAAAACCACTCTCAAACATCTTGAAACTATATACATGAAATATAACTTAAAGTATAAGAAATTAAATGTCCATATGTAAATGTCAACTTATACTTAAATGTTTATTTCATGTATATAGTCTTCTTGGTAGAGAAAGAGAAGAATAAATAGTTCACAAACATTTATTAAAAAATTCAAGCCATTTGGCAAGTGCAATATGGATTGTTACGATTTTTTTTGTAATTTGGAACCAAAATTGTGTCATAAATTCATGCACTCACTCATCACATGTAGGATACTTAACTATATATGAAGCAATAAAAGCTCGAACCCATGGCAAGGATAATATTTTAGTATCTTGGGAAGATGAGTCCAAGTTCTCTCCATGTTGTCTGAATTCATTTCTAGAAGAAACCTTGTCTTCCTTGACTGGAAAATCTTTCCCTTCTCTTGGTAATCCTAAAAATTTGGTTATAGCAGCCTTTGAATCATCCACTTTCAAACCTCTCACAGTTACCTCATCATTTTTCAAAGTAGCAGCAAATTGTTGGGTCATCACTTCATTGAACTTTGTGAGTTTCAATTAGTCCATCCATCCAACATGATAAAAATAGGAAACACCAATATGTACTCCAATAGTTGATTGTGTGGAGATGGATCCATTCGAATTATATCAACACCCATGATGACAATTTTCTCTATTGTGCTTCAAATCTTCTCAAATTTTCTATTTATCATTTTGCTTGTGTTCTTGTGTTTTCCTAATGTAGCTATTCTACCCCTTATTTTTCCTTATAATTTTGAACTATAGCTCAGTTGTATACAAAATGGGGAAAGTAGAATGGGAATGGCAAGGGATTTTGTAGAATGTGTTTTGGGTGTTTAAAAATCAAGAAAATAAAAATGGAAGGTACTACTTCCCCCCCAAATTAAAAGTATTAAATTTTTCATGATACGAAGCATGAAAAATTTAATATGAAAAAATGTAAACACACAATTGTAATTTATGTTAATTATGGAAAATTAATATGTGTACCTATAGAATTGAAGTGAACTAAAACTTAGCTCGTGTGAAGTTGATTTGAATTTCCTGCAGTGAGATATGATGTGACCACTCTTTAATTCCAATTTGTAATAATAATAAAACTATATGGCACATGGAAAATGATGGTTAGGAAAGGTTATATAATGAGGTGATGTAATTCCAAATTGACTACATAATGCATGAAAATAGAGAAAGTTGGTATGTATGTGATGTGAGATGATGTGGATGAAACTACATTTAGAAAAATGATAGCTATGTGGTCGTATGTATAGAGAAATAAAGTATATTTGGATGGTTATGCAATTAATATAGATGAAATTTATTTTTTTTGAAAAGAAAGTGCTATAGATTCCTTCAACAATAGGGCCCATTCATAATTTTTTTCCTTCAAGTGCTATGCTACAATTCCCTACTGCATCACAAACTACACTTGAAAAATAATTTTTGATTATTGTCACCTATTCTCTATGTGCATGTCAAATTTTATAGAAAATTATACCTGAGTAATCCTAGGAGGTGAGTTGTGTAGCTCATCTACTGAGTCATGTGGAGAACCTATAGTATCTCCTGCTAAATCTTTGTTTTTTGGTACAATATCCTTGTTACAATCACTGTCTAGTCCATATTGGTGCATTAAGGAAAAAATAAAGTCATCCTTCTATACTAGCCTCTTATAAATTTTTAATCTATGTCCATTAACTAGTAATTAAAACCCGACTGCATCAATTATTTGCAATTGTATCACCCCATTTGGGAATACTTGTATCTAATATGGACCTAACTGTGGAACACTCATAACACTAAGAGGGGGGTGAATTAGTATTCTATTAAACTATTCAACCATTAGCCATCCAATTACCAAAGCATATTCAAGTTTTGTAAGGAAAGAAAGCATGAAACATCCACAACATCACCTAACACATGAACCCTAGGATTTTTACATGGAAAACCCAAAATGGGAAAAACCATGGTGAGGGTTATGTCACAATATATTACAACCAGTTATAGTATATTATAGAATTTCTCACTACAGGTGGAATCACTATCCATAGATAAAATGATAGAATAAATGTGTTTCATAGCCTATCTTGAACTATTACAAGTGCATCTACAATATGCAGCGATACAATTCCAATGAAGCACAATAACAATCTTTGTGGTGATCTAGATCAATGCTCTACTCTCCTTTGCATTTGTATAATTTACAACTCAATTCTCACTACTTTGTTCAAATTAACATCACACACAATACATGTTAGAACTATATCTCATCACTTATCTCAAAACAATCCATCATATATATCAACATCAAGTTTAACATCAATTAGGTTGGCCTAATTGGATGTAACACACAAAATTCAACTTGCCAATCCCAAAACATATTCTCCATACTTCACACCACAATTCACACTTTAAAAATTCTTAAGATAGGTTAGAATGGACCTAAAATAGATCCCACATAAAGGATCAATGCATATTAACCATTTTCATACACATCAAATGTGTTAGGTCGACACACCATAGGACCTAAACAAAAATCCTTCAACTATTCATTCAATTCACAACATATGGAACTCAAAACATGATACCATCTAGAATTCACATTTCTTTGACATCTAGCAACTTAAATTCAACACCGAAAAGCCAAAAAAGTATTCATCGAGAAGTGTGAAATCTACCACACAAACACACTGTACAATAAATGACTATGAAATTCCATTTCAAACTCTATCATTCATATCTCTCAGAATACTTCACCAAACCATATGATATATTGGATTTAGATGCATCTAACAACCAAAGCATTAGGTTAGAATTGTAGAGAAAAATCTTCCTTTGTGAAGTGGTGCAAACCCAAAAATTGATACACTATTACATTGAACTAACAGTTCTGACACTTAGTTAGATTTCCACACAATTGATCTTTTCAAACCAAATCTTTTTGCACAAATTAATTTCACAACACCTCAAAACCTATTAGGATTAATCAATATTATCCACAATAATGTTTACATCATGACGACATTGTATTACATTGTTATGAACTTTCTCCATGCTCATGTTGCCAACTAGCATCATCAATGGCAATATAATAAAAATTCCAACAATCTCCCCCTTTTCATTGATAGCAACATGCCATAAATATCTAAAAATACTCTCTAATACTCTCCCCCTTTGACATCAAGGGTAAAGGGTGCCTATACAAAACTATTTTGACTCTTACTTGAACTCCCCTTGAAAGATGTAGTCATATATACAAATTGAATAGACTCCCCCAGAGTAATATACTAGAGAAAAAAACTCAAAATGATACTGAAATGAACTCTATATGTATGCATATATACAAGTAATTTGATCATAAATGCATAAAAAGAAAGAAAATGAGTCAACCAAAGGTGGTTGACACCTGCAATTTATTCAATTGATCTTCCCAGGATGGCCTTCCTTGTTCCCATTCATGCTTGGCCTTCTCAAGCAACATGTTTTGAATGTTCAACTCCAATAGTAGTTCACCTTCTTCTAGTGTTGTAGGTACCAGATTCATATTCTTTGCCTTGCCATAATCGAGAAGAGCTCAAGAAACAATTGTAAGTTTGAGATTGACTAGATCCCTTACCTATCCAAACTGCAAAATGATGTGCTCTTTTTGTGCCTGAAGTTGGAAGAACTTCTTGTGAAGATCCTCAATGATATTTATTTTTACACAAGTGAGGTCAACTACTGGATCGTATACATTGAAGGTTGCATTGATCTAAGACTCAATAGAGTCCATTTCCTTCCTTATACTTAGTGTGGCTCTAGTCCACTCCATTCCATACTACAATAATGCCTTAGCCTCACCTACACATTCCTCTGCATCCCTCAACAATTCTAAGAATTTCTTATGTGCAAAAGAGCATTTTTTGTGATGTCTAACATCCTTTTGTCACTTATCCTTTTCTCAACCTCTTTCTCTACTTCTACCTTCAATCTAGATGCATATTATTTGAAAGAATCAATCAAAAGTTTGAAATTATCCATACCAGAGATAAATGTGTCTATGCTTGTTCCAGGTATGATCTCATGAAATTTCTTAACTACCTCATCCATTAGTTCTCTACTCCTTTGATGTGCATCAATTATCTCTTTTCTAGTGGTTGTATGGAACAAGTCTCCTAGTTGAAGCTTGTGGATAGGAGAAATATTGTTCAAGTCCACATTTCCTTGATTCATCGATAGTTGCAACAGTTGTGAGGACACAACTGGATGGAAACTAGGCTATACACTTAATATATTTCTTAGAGAATCTCTGGAGGAGCTAGAAGATTCACTAGGAATCTTTGTAACTTCTATAGCCTTTCCATTATCATCAATAATACCAGATTCAACTATTTTTTCTTTATCTTCATCTCTAGATGCATCCACATTTTTATCTTCTTCTTCTTCTTTGAATAAAATTTCTCTTCTTCGTGCATTTCATCATCAATTTTGTCTATGATCTCTTCCTCTATAGTAATTTTTGTGTTTTCTGGAGGAATTAATTCAAAATTTTGTACCAGAGGAGTGATGACATTTTCCTCTGCAATATCTTCTCCGATCATTTCCTCTTCTTCATTTTCTTTTTACATATCCCACAATTTCAAGGGGTGTTATCTCTTGCAGCTTATTCATTAGCATCATGCTCATGTTGAAAATTATCTGCATGTACTCCTTCTATATTGAGTTCTGAAGCACTGGAACGTGTGTGTGAGAAAATGTGGAACAATTAATAAGTTAAACTAACACACCAATGAAACATTAAATCAAAGGAAACTAATTAAAAGTAAAACAAACTCTAAACAATAGCTCTTTCAAAAGTGTTCCATTGTCCTCTATCTCTAAGGATCTATTGTAAGTTGCTGGCTCTCAGTTGGTGTATGCAGCAGCTTTGGTAGAATGACAACTTAGAGAATGAGTTTATGCAAAATGCATGTCCATTGCTAAATGATTTAAGCTATGATATGAAACTAAAATGCTATGAACTTGAAATTCTATGCTTGAAAGGATTGTTAAAAAGTTGATTCAAATGCAACTATAGTAATTGCGCTAAATTCACAAAATCTAGGATGAAATCTACTCACTAAAGGGCTATATTTATAGATTTTTGGAGGCAAGAATCTAGTTGGTAAAGATCAACGATCAAATTCAAACCTATCAAGATGAATGGTGAGAGATTCTGGAGGTTGAGAGAATAATGGAAGAATGTTTTCAACCCACAAAACCATCCTCATTAAAAAATGGAGACAAATTGTCATTTGTCATTTCATTTATGAAAGTTGGTTGAAAGTTGAGGATAAATTCCTAATTAAATAAATAAATTTATTTAATTTCATGTGACATGAATTTTAGAAGCTTCCATAATTAAATAAATAATATTTAATTATGTGAGATGAAAAAGGTGTGTGTAATTAAATATTTATAATATTTAATTTAAATATAAAGTGAAGGATGAGTTAGAAGAATATTTAGAATAACATGATAATTAATATAAATAAATTATGAAATTTGTTTAATTTAATTAAGAGGAAATTAATAATAATTAAATAAACTTATTTATTTAATAAAACTAGAAGAATTAGAAAAATGAACGATATCAATAAATAATTAAATTTATTTATATGTAGATGACTTTAGAATATTAATTAAATAATTCATATTTAATTAATTAACAGTTTTTGCAATGACCATTTTTAGATGTATACATTTTGTCCCTCTTTGAAATGATGTGTTTTACGCATTGCTTCAAACAAAAATTATGATTTTGAAAATTTGCACCTGACTTTGAAAATTGACTAATGATGCTATATGCCCCCTTGGGTGATAAATCACATTGATTTGATTATATTTGATGATGATTTTGAGGAAAATTCATCGATTTATCTCCCGAAATAGCACTCCGTATGGTGAAAATAAAAATAACCTACCTTATTTACCTCCTTAAAAGGTGGAAAAGATAAAAATTCATTGTCATTTGAACAGTAGCCTTTTGCAATTTTCAGAGCATTGAGAGAGAGAATTTTGAGATGCCGATCCACTACAAGCGCCACCGACTCGACTGAGCCTACCTTCATCAAAGACCAGCAGGTTACAGACCTCCGATAAGATTGCACGATCCTCCTTTGTGAATTTTTTTTTGAATTTTATACGGATTTTTCAATTTTTCAAATTTTCAAAATTTTATTTTAGTGCATAGGATTTTGATTTAGTGCACACGAGCTGTAGATTAATGCATACATTATATATTTTAGCGCATTCAAATTAGCACATCGATGAAACAAACTTGCACATAGATTATAATTTTAGCTCATAGACTAGAATAGCGCATAGGATAAATAGATTGGAGCATACCCCTGATATAATAGCGCATTAACAGTTTAGCACTTTGGTCCACTGTTTTAGCGCATCCATGGATAAAGTAGTGCATTGACTGATTTAGTGCATTGAAAGACTATTTTAGCACATCCATAAATTTTTGCTAAATTTAAAATTTGGAGATTGATTTGATGTTTGCTTGATGATTGTTGCTGTATTAGACAACTGATTTGATAATTTTGAGTAGCATCAAGGATAGATTAACTTGATTTCGGTGATGATCTGATAAATTTGTCTTCGTGCTTGAAAAAAAATAGTAAGATGTTGATGTTGACTCTGACAAATTTTCTTTCTGAATTGAAAACCAAATAGTATAGATGTTGATTTTGAGCCAATTGGCTATTAAATTTGTTTCCATGCTTGACGAAAAATAAATAGTAATGACAAATTTTCCTGCTTGATATGATTTGGCATGATTGATTGATTGATCTTCCTTGTTGATGATCTAATTTGATTTATAGGAGGATTTCAAAATCCTCTAGATTAGAGAGAGGTTTCCTCGTTCATGGGAGATGATTCCCAGATTGACCTACCTAGAGATTGGGGTCATTGTTAGATGTGGGTTGGGTTCCCTTCTCATGATCCCTCAGTATAGGGTCAATAGGGAACTATTGACTACGTTAGCCAAGAGATGGAATAGTGAGCATAATACTTTTCACTTGTCAATTGGAGAGATCATTGTTACACCAGAGGATGTGTACAGAATTTTAGGTATCCCTGTGGTTGGTACACTTGTGATTTATGATCACAAGGAGATTGGAGGTACAAATACTTTGCGATGAGTCTTCCAGGATCCGCATGCTGGTGGTTATGAGATTTCTTGGGGAGCTATGCTTGAGAGATATGCCCCACTTCCGTTAGTTTTGGCAACTTTCATTGGTGGCTTCCTTGGTCCTGATTGCAGGTCAAAGGGACTATCAGTAGGTTGGGGTCGGATATTGGAGGACATAATCCTTCATTAGACTAGATATGCATCGGGAACTTGCATTCTTTCCCATCTATACCATGATCTTCATCAGGTGGTATATATAAATGGTTAGAGTATATCTTCCAGAGTTACACTGGTACAAATCTGGGCATGGGAGCACATCACCATTACCCACCCTATTTTACAAAGAGATCTCCTGCTCAACCATCCATATGTGTATGCATATACAAGTCCCATTGTTCAGCCTATGTTGGGAAAATTAGAGTATTGGCGTCGTGTGCTAGATGAAATGGATACGGTCATCTGGAGACCCTATGTTGATTGTGAGGCATGGGATGAGGATGACATAGAGCTGCCCTATTGTGGCATTACTAGATACTTGATTGGTTGTACCCTATTTATTATTGAGCAATTTCTTGTTATGCGGGTACTCAGATAGTATGGGCGAGTTCAGATGATGTCGCAGGGTGTGGCTCACTATGCCAGACGTTGGGAGGATGTTGTAGAGTGGGGTCCCTTCATCACACTTGAGGCAGCTAGAGCAAAGTACACTAAGCTACAGCCAAAGTTTTCGGATATCCATCCAGAGGTGATAGATGCACATATGATTGATGATTATGCTGCATACTTTTATACTCATCCATTCCCTAGATTGACCAGTCCAGTTGAACCCGACCCACTATTAGGTGGACTAGTCTTACAACGGGAACGATGGTAGCCACAGGCACATGAAGAGGTGGGGGCACAGGTAGAGGGATAGGAAGAGAAGCCACATGGAGGAGAGGAGGATATAGGTGGGGTGGCCATGGATGTTGATGAGGAGGAGGATGGTGACAACTCCAATGATGATGATGGGGATGAAGGAGGTGGTGGAGGGAGAGTGTTCTTTGATGTACACTTCAGGACTAGGCCTCGTACAACTAGAGTGGTGGAGCAACCGAGTACTTCAGCACCACACATTACTATTAGGGCTCCATCAAAGGGACAAATTGACATACTTCAAGCAGAGGTCTAGACTCTTCATAGCCAGGTAGCATAGGCATAGGCTACCATCAGTGAGCTACAGATACAGATAGCACAACCACCACCTCCTGACCCATAGATAGCCCAGCTTACTGCAGAGCAAGACAATTTCAAAGAGTAGTGTGTATAGGAAGAGGGGGTAGTACAGAGACTCCTGAGATCAGTTTAGAGTACCTCCATTGGAAAGGTTGTTGTAGAGGGAATGGAGATTTCCCGCCAGGTGGAGTATTAGAGGATGAGATACTTTGAGGTGGTACCCCCTGAGTAGAATATAGCCTATACACAATCAGGCACCCGATCGCGTACCCACTCATGTAGTCATACTAGGAGTGCCACTAGGAGTGTGCCACAACCTATTAGACGAGAGATAGGTGCTTCAGGTAATAGAGATTCGGCGAGACCTACCACCTCTAGAGGCAACAGTAGTCATGATCCCCATCGAGATACCCCTTAGTGATGATTATGTATACACCCCTTTTATTGTACTTTATATATCTTGTTCAGACATTTGATATCCTTTTACCCATGGACATTTATTTTTTGATGAGATTATGATATGCAGCGGTGATTTTTGATATGCATGTGTCTTTGATGATTTTATGATGAATGTTTATGTATGTATTTTCATTTCTATATGTTTTGTTGTTTATGATTATGCATGCTTATGGATGATGATATGATAATGGATGCATATGATATGAAATATGATGATGATGCATTTTTTTTGCACTACAATGTATGCTTATATATGATGATGATTTATGGTTGGATGAACTTGCAAACGAAATGATTTTCTAGAGTTTTAATATGATGATGTGATGTAAATGATTTGATGGTTCTACATGATGTATGGAGTATGTATGTAATGAATGCAATGGATGCACTTTTCTTTTTCTCAATGTATGATTATGCAAATGATGTTTGATGTAAATTGATGATGAAAATGATATATGAAATGATATGAAAATGAGGTGAAAAATTGACAATACAATGATGAGATGAATGATTAATGATATGAAATAATAAATGATGATGAAAATGATATGTAAAAATGATATCAAATGATATGATGAAAATGTGATATGACTAGTATTGATAACGTTGATAATGATAATGAAAATGATATGAAAATGATATGAAAGTCCATAAATGGAAATGTACGATGTAATTGATGTGAAAATGATCATGATAACCTAAATGATGATATAAAATTTGAATGAAATGATGAAATATGAAAATGATAATGAAATGAGATGTAATAAATGTCCAAGTGTACTCAATCAATGTTTTAAAAAGAGATATATATTATTTCCAACCTCCAAAAATCTGTCATACAACCATAAGCCCAAAAATGAATGCAATCTAATTGAATCATGCAATCCTAAAATGCCAAATGAACCATTTCATTGTTGTCATTCTGTAAACCAAATTTTCACTTTAATGTTCATCATTGAGCCTTTTGATATGTTGAAAGTTAGTACAAGCATCAACGGGGATGTTAGCACCAATGATGACCCGAGTAAAACTTTCATGATGTTTGATATAGCAAGTTAATACAAGCATCGTGGTATAATTGGACCAAGATGACCTGAGTATTGTTTGCATAAATAGACAAAAGTTAACCATTTTCTTATGCAAATCTCGAAATGTCACTATGTCTCATGACAAACTTGCACAATACTAGTGATTAGCTTACATACAACAATCAAAGAAAAAATCATATTCCTTCCTTGTGATTCTAGTTCAGTACATCATTGAACCACTCCAAAGATATGATGTCATCAAATGTCAAAAAAACAATTCAACTTATGCTTTAAGTTTTTCATTCATTTTAATTCAGATTAAGATCATCCAATTTGTTCAGTATCCTATTTGAGAGCTATTTTGACCTAGTTTGATTGGATATTTTGTTTGTTGTTCTGATTTTCCAATACTTGACACATGTTGCCATTTTTCTACCAGAAAGGTTCAAAAGTTGACTGCCCCCAATGACCTTGCACTCTGACTCCCAATAAGACACAACCTAATGTTAAGGATAACACTAATCATCAAGCCTGATGAAATCCTTTTTTGTTTCAAGGAAATGTTGGAGGCATGATGCAGAAATGATGGCCAAGCATGCATGTGATACCAATGAAAAATAGATATGAATAATGCAGACTGTATCTTAATAGATGGGAGAGCCAACCAAATCACAAACAGTGCCTATTTGCCAGGTTTTCACCATTCATTTTTATTACACTTTTTTTGATTTTTTTGATTTTTTTTTTATATTTTGATCGTTTTTTATATTTTTTGTATTTTGATCTTTTTTTATCTTATTTTTATTTTTGATCTTTTTGATTTTTTATACTAGTTTTCATGTTTTTCCATGACTTTTTACACTGTTTTTGATGTTTTTCAAACATATAACTTCTTCAGGTGGATGTTGTTGGTTGGATCTTCAAGCAGGCCCCCTTTTGGTGTTGATAACTAATATGCCCATGATCCATATGCTACAATGATGAAAAATGGACCCAGCCAATTGGGATTGAACTTTCCTTTCTTCTCCTGATCTTGTTGATTATGAGGTTTTTCTTTGAGGACTAAGTCTCCCACTTGAAAAATTCATGGTTTGACTCTATGATTGTAATTGCGGGACATAAATTTTTTATAACCTTTTAAATGATTAGCTACACTTTGTCATCACTCGTCATGCAGTTCCAATTCTTGCAGTCTTGATACTTTGTAATCCTCATCATTTATGAGCCCCTTTAGTGATACTCGAAGTGAGGGAATCTCAACTTCCAATAGAAAAATGGCTTCTACTCCATAAACCAAAGTATATGGGGTAGCACCTGTTGGCATGCGAATGCTGGTTCTGTATGCCCAAAAAGCTAGATTTGATTGGATATGCCAATCACGACCGACGTCATTCACTGTTTTCTTCAAAATCTTTAGAATTGTTTTGTTTGAAGCCTCTGCTTGGCCATTTCCCTATGGATAATAACGCGTAGAGAACATATGTTGGATGTGAAATATTTCACAGAGTTCATCAACATCTTGATTTTTAAAAGGTCTTCCATTATATGTGATAATAGAGTTGGGAATGCCATACTGACATATGATATAGTTCAAAATGAAGGATGAAATTTATTTGCCGATAATAGTTGTTAAAGGAACAACCTCAATTCATTTAGTAAAGTACTCAGTGGTTGTGATAATGAATTTGTGTCCATTTGATGATGACGGGTGTATCTTTTTTACCAGGTCCAATCCCCACTAAGTGAAAGGCCATGTTGTGGTGAAGGGTTGTAATTCCTAAGCAGGAGCATGAATGAAATTCCCATGAATCTAAAATTTTGAACATTTTTTCACAAAGAGGAATGATTCTTTTTCCATAGTCGACCAATAGTAATCCATTCTAACAAGTTTCTTTGCCAAGGTTAGTCCACTTGAATGAGTCCCACAAATACCACCATGAATCTCTTATAGGGACTTTTCTGATTCATCATGTTCGATACATCGAAGGAGGGTACCATCAAGACCACATCGATATAAGACATGTCAGCAATTAGGGTGTAATGAGAATATTGGCATATAAAATTCCTTTTCAGATTCCTAGACAAATCTAGGGGAAAAATGGTATCTTTTAGATAAGCATATATTTGGCCATATAAGGGAGAATCAAAACCATTTAGGTGACAAATGATTTGGGTTTCTGGATTATCATAAGTAGGAGAAAACAATTGTTCCACTAGGAAATCGTACCGCCCTTGATTCTCTGACAACTAGAGTAGTGATGCAATTGTAGCCATGGCATCTACAACTTTATTGTCAGTACGTGGAATTTGTGTGAACTTGATATCAACAAAGTATTTCTTAAAATCATCCACCATGTCTTTTTAAGGCATTAACTTGTCATCTTTAGTTTCATATTCATGATTTATCTGATTTATGACAATTTGTGAATCACCAAAAACTTACAATTCTGTGATTCTCCAGTCTAAAGCAATTCTCATTCCAATTAACAATGCTTCATACTCAACTATGTTATTTCTACAAGGAAAAATCAGCCGATAAGATTTTTGAATCGTATGCCCTTGAGGTGTGATGAAAATAATTCCTGGCCCCAAGCCATGTTGAGTGTAGGAGCCATCAAAATAAAGTTCCCATGACTATTTAGTGTTTGTTGTAAAAACATTAGTGTCAAGAAAATCAATGTGTATTGGATGTTCTACTTGCATTGGTGCCTCTGCCAACTGATCTGCTATGACCTGTCCTTTAATGGCCTTCTGATCCATATAATGAATGTCAAACTCACTTAGGATCATGACCAATTTAGCCAACCTACCAGTTAAGGTTACCTTACTTAGAATATATTTTAAAGGATCAATATTAGCCACAAGTTTTATTGTATGAGCTAGCATATAGTGTCGTAACTTTTGAGAAGTAAACACTACTGCCAAACAAGATTTTTCAATGAAAGTGTAATTTAGCTCATGGCTTGTCAATGTTCTGCTGATGTAATATATTGCTCGCTCCTTTCCTACTTTGTCTTCCTGTGCCAATAATACTCCCAAGGACACTTCTGTGGCAGAAATATACAATATGAGTGGTTCACCTTGCACTGGTGGAATCAACACTGGTGGACTCATTAGATAATGATTTATCTGATCAAATGCTGCTTCACACTTGTCTTCCCATTTAAATGGAACATTCTTATGTAAGAGATGATTGAATGGTAAAATCTTATCTGCCAGTTGTGCAATGAATCTCTTGATGGATTACAAATGTCCTTGTAATGAGCGTAGTTGACTAATGTTCCTTGGCGGTGGCATATCAAGGATTTCTTGTACCTTAGCCAGATCCACCTCAATTCCCTTTTCTAACACAATATAACCTAGAAGCTTTCCATATTTCACCCCAAAGACACATTTCTTAGGATGAAGTCTGACTTTAAATCTTTCCATTCTGACAATTTTTTTAGATAAGATATCTAAATGTCATTCCCTTTTGTTTGATTTGGCCAAAAGATCATCTACATAATCCTCCATGAATGTGTGCATCATGTCATGAAAAATTGTAGTCATTGCCCTTTGGTATATAGCTCCTACATTTTTTAGTCTGAACGACATCACATTCCAACAATATGTACCCCAAGCACATGAGAGCACTATTTTATCTTGATCTTCAGGTACAATCTTTATCTGGTTATATCCAGAAAATCCATCCATTAGTGAATACATAGCATGTCTAGCAGTCAAATCTACAATCATATCTATGTTTGGCAGAGGGAAATTGTCTTTTGGGCATGGTTTATTTAAATCCTTGAAATCTTTACAAATCTTGATTCATCCATCTGGATTTGATACAGGTACAATATTGGAGATCCATTATGCATAGTCTATAGATTGGATGAATCCTACATCTAACAATTTATTTAACTCCTCTTTGACTAGTAATGCAACATGCGGGTGCATTTTCTTGAGTTTTTGCTTCACAGGTTTTTCCCCCGACTTGATGGATAAATGATGCATGATGAGGTTTGGATCTAATCAAGGCATATCTGCATATGACCATGCAAAATTGTTTTGATTATTCTTGAGGAATTATGTGAATCTTGGGATTTCCTCTTATGTCAGTGATGCAACAAGTTGCAAGACTTTGGGCTATTCCATAGTACCCAAACTGATCACCTCTATTGGTTCTATCAAAATAGAAGATCTTTCCTGATAGTGTTGAGGGAGAGTGTCAAGTTTCCCATTTTCCAGTGCCTTTGAAAGGTTTTCACTGTCGGATACGCTCTTTATTTTTCTCTTTTCATGATCTAATATTGCCTTTATTAGGTTTTCACCATTAGATCTTTCTTTTATATTGTTAATTTTGTAGCTGAGAAACTTGGCACTCTCTTGTCTAAAACTTTGATCATGTGATTCACTGATGGAACCTGTTTCTGAGTTGGATGAACAAAGAAATTTTACAATGGTTTCATCATCGAGAAAAGTTGGGATATCAATTGGTGCAATTTGTCCCCAATCAATGAGTTTAGGATGGACCAAGGGAAATGGATCATCAAGTTGGGTAAGGTCACTGGCTGTTAAGTTCATGATACTATTATCATTCTCATTAGGGGGAAGATCTATGATGGTATCCTCTTGTTGATAATCCATCTCAGTTTGAATCGAATTTTCATCACTTGAGTCATGGTCGCTTAGTAGGACATAGTCAAGTGGAGGCCTTGAGCTTTCCCCTTGTGTGAGTGTAGGAACATATTTTTGTATAACATCCACCTGATTGTCTCTCTAGAATTTATCATAAAAAATGGTGTCCCATTCATATGCATTGGAGTCAGTGTCAAAATTGTTTTCTTGTATTCTAAGAATTGTTTCGGCTAACTCCTCATTGGATTTTCTTTGTACTATTTCTTCCTTTGCATCTTCACCATATCCTAACCCAGTTTTATCTTTTGGGTGCATTGTTTTTAGTCGGATAGGTTCAACAATACCTTCTTTTCTCTTGCCTATAGGGCCATTTCCTTCATAACCCATTTGTTGCATTATTGTATAACCCCTCATATTGCTCAGTGGGTAACTTGACATGTTGAACTGATTCATCTTCATCTTTATAGAGCCAATCAAGGATAGCCCTGTCTTCTGTTTCATTTTCTTGAGTATCTGCCTTGATAAATCTTCCATCAAACTTGGTGATGGGAAATGAAGCTTGTGTGCCTGATGCTAAAGCTGTTGTAGCTTGTTGTATGGATCTTAACAGTTGACCATGGGATCTTGGAGACACGGGTAGATTTGAGAGACATAAAGAATATTCTCCCACCCCATTATCTTTCAATTTTAGCTTGGTGCCAAAATTCCTTATCATGTCCCTTGCTTGTTCACTGTGTTTAGAAGTAGAAATGGCCAGAGCCTCTCTATTATGTGGGACAAATGTGTCCCGAGTTGCTCTAATGTTAGAACAAGTCTGACTACTAATATGGTCCACTGGTATTGTTACTTCTTGTCCATCATATGGAAACTTCAAGCATTGATGGTAAGTGGACGAAACTGCTTGCATCTCATGGACCCATGGGCGACCCAAGAGTATTTTATAGGATAAATCTTGATCTAGAACTTGGCAAAAGGTATTCTTCACAATAGGCCCCACTCTGATTGGTAGCATGATGAGGCCTTTGGAAGCTCTTTTGTCATCATTGTATGCTTTGATTATAATTTTCCTTCGTGGATCTATAGATTCCTCTTAATATCCCAAAGCAAGGACCAATTTTAAAGTAAAAATGTTTAATCTGACTCCCCCATCTATTAAAACACGTTTGATTCGGGCTTTACGAACCATGACCTATAGATAAAGTGATGAATTATGTGGATGGGTCATGGAGGGGTCATCCTTTTTAGCAAAGGATAAAAATATGGGTGAGGACAAGTGTCCCACCATGGCTTGAAATTTATTGATATCTAGATCAGGAGACACCGTTGTGTCAACAAGTTCCTTTTCCAGAATGTCCTTATGTGCTAGTGATATTTTGAGCAGCTCTAAGATAGAAATTTGGGCCAATGTTTTTCGCAATTGATTGACCAAATTGTACTGACTTGGACGGGGAATCACCGACTTAGATGAAATTACTTTTACAATTATTTTGGCTTGTCCCCTTGTTGTAGCATTGACCTCTCAATATTCTTTCTTTCCTTTGATTCTGATAGCATTGACTTGCTGGTCGTCAGTGTAAATATGATTGATGATGGTGTCATAGACATGATTCACATTCTTGCCTTTGTCACCTGAAGATTCCCCTTTCTGATAATTGGGGAGAGGGTCCTTGAATGCCTGATGATCATCATTGGCATTATGTCCCTCAACCGTTATGGTACGGTTATCAATCAAATCCTGAATGAGATTCTTTAACCCTAGGCAATTACTTATCTTACTTATCTTATGACCTTTGCATCTATGATAATCACAATAGTAGGAGTCATTCCATGATGGTGGTTTAACTTGAGGCTCATAATCTCTTTATGGTGGCAATTTGATAGAATTTTGATTCAACAGTTCTTTAAGAATTGATTCCAAAGATTGGCCCAAGGGAGTAAAACTCCATCGATTCGAGAAAAAATGAGATTTGGGTGTATTTGAATTTTGATTATTGCCAAGATTATTACCATGATTGTTGGTCACATTTCCTTGGTTGGAATTATTGCTTTGGTTATTAGAATTTCCAGCATTATTGGTGTGTTGGACACCTGATACATTGAGAATGGTAGGCTTCACATTCACGTTATTAGCATCTACCACCCCATCATTCACAAAAATTTTATTTCGAGTCCAAAATCATGACTTATTGTTGTTGTTGTTGTTGTTGTACGAATTTGGAATTTCTTTATCAAGCTTTAAAACTCCACGCTTGACCAAGGCTCCTTCAATGGTGATTGCATTTTCAATCAATTTTTCAAATGATTGCGGACAATGAAGATTTAGCCTATAACTCATCTCTTGATTCAGACTATCGATAAAGATTTCTATCTTTTCCTTTTCAAGAACAGGATGGGAATATCTTGCAAACAACCTTCTCCACCTTTGTAAGAATGTGGTGAAGGGTTTCCCAATCTTTTGTTTTACTCTACATAAATCAAGCATGGTTATCTGATGTTGTATATTATAGGAGTATTGTGATATGAACTTATTTATTAACTCCTCAAATGTTTTGATGGGGGGTGATCTTGGAAAGCCACTCCATGGATTGTCCACCTAGACTCTGTGGAAACAATCGCATTAGGTAGGTATCTTCATGAGCGAATTCTAAGCTCATATTTTGAAAATCTCTCACATGATCAATGGGATTTGTTTTCCCATTATACCTATCAAACTTTGAGATCTCACAATGTTTTGGAAAAGATATCAGGTTAAGACTCCTGTCAAATGGATATGGGCAGATATCTTCCAAAACATATTTATTTGTTGTACCCCCTTGTATTTCCTTTATTTTCCCTTGTAATGCTCTTATTTTTTGAGTAAGAGAACTAAAATCAGTAAGGGGGGCTTCAGGATCCTCTCTAAGCCCTTCTATGTCAAAATCAATAAGTAACTTAGCTCCTTGATTGGCTAATGAAAGGAAATATCTTTCTTTGTTTCGTTCCCAAACTCTATCCATGAGAGTATGGAATTGAGAATCCTGTTCTACTTCTTGAAGCATTTCTTCTGTTATCTCATCATTATTCAGATTATTCCTAGTGCGAAGTCTGTGAAAAGGATTTTCTTCCTTATCACCACTATTGCTTTTATCACCCATGCTGCATAATGTACTTTCCCTTTCATCTCCTTCTATGTGCTTTCAAGATCTTGTGACAACAGGCATAAGCTTTTGCCCAATTTCAACTAACCTTGATAAAAAAATGAAATAGTGCAATTTTGATGGATATCCAAGTCGGAATAGAATGAAGATTCTATTGATATGACTTATGAAATTCCTAATCTTTAGCTTGTCATTCCTTGGTTGAAAGGATGATGATCCTGTTGTGGGAATTAAACTAAAAATAAAAAATAAAGATGATGTTGCACTTTGTGAGGCTTGATCGTAGTTTTCTAAAAAATAAGGATTTTTGATAAATGCCTAATTCTCCTAAGCTCTCTATTGCAGAACTTGATCAGGACAATTAGAATACAAAATTGTCGGTTGGGGGATAAAAGAGGAACAAATGGGCTAACTATGATTATTCTTTTGAGAAAGAGCTCTTCTTTGAAAGAAAGCTCATGAATATAATGGTTCTAAGGAAAAATCATCAATGAAACCTCTAACAAAGTCATGATATCAATGAATAAAATTTTTGTGTTCAAGCAATTTTTTTTGACTTTGGTATAAAAACTTTTTCCTTTTCAATAGCTTCTTATAACTGAGAGACTTCTTTGGCTTCCTAATCTGCTTCTCTAGGGACTTCTTAGCAAAAGTTGTAGACTTCCAAACCCCGAGCATAGAAAAAGACTAGACTAAATGGCAGACTTTCGGGTATCAAAAAATTACCCAAGTTTAGAACACAGATGTGCTAAACTATCCAATCTATGCACTGGACTGTTGCAGGTATGGGCTAGAACAAAGCACAAATGTGCTAAAATAGAGTATGAATGCATTGAAATAGAGCACAACTATGCTAAAACAAAGCATAAATACGTCGAAACAGAGTATGAATGCGTTGAAACAGAGCACATATGTGTTGAAACAGAGCACAAATGCGCTAAAATAGACCAAAGATGCACTAAACTACCCAATTATTGCACTGAGACAAACATGGTTTGACAGTTTGATATTTTTGGATGATCTTTATCTGATTTAAATTTGGAAGAACATGACATATAGTAGAAAACAATTGTTTTGTAAATCTTAAAAATCTAAACAAAGAGTGTATGTTCTTCAGATTTTCATAGGTATTGAACAAAATAAGCACTTCAAACAAACTCACTCGTATTTGTCAAAAAGGTAATCATAGCAACCACAACCCACATCTTAAAATTGTGTCGACTCACATAGTCATGTCACCCCCTAAAGGGCGCTTGTGTTTTTATCTTTTCCAGGTGCGTACTCAAGGTTAGATTTCTCGAACCCTTGAGCAAACAATCTATGACAATTATATGGTGAGTGTCTTGGGGGAAGATTCTTCCCTCCCCTTGCACTGTGATTAATATGATGTTTGGATACTGACACAATTGTTTTTCTACACTATGGTTCATAGTAAAGGTATCCGTTCGACGTGGCAATAGATAAATTCCCTCAGGAGACCTCCCAATATTTAGAACAAAGATTTTGGGGATGGTTATCTTGCACACTTCCATTGAATATGTGTTTCCCCAAAATTCACTTTTGATTAGAGTGGGTTAGAAAACCTGGCTTTGGTTGTTCCCACTTAGGTCATTCCCATAGTTGAGTACTTTTTCCCACTACGACAGGCCTTCTAAAGGATTCAATAAAACATGAAATGCATAAAATGAAAAGGGTAAGTCTAGCATTTTGATCACCCAGTAAAGGGGAGAGCATAAGCCTATTACCCAACAATCACAACAAACAAAAGGTTCAGTTTTAAATACAAATTAAACTTTTTTACACTAAGTGAAGATGTTGCTTCACAACAAGCATTGGATTCATTTTAACCAAGATAAAATGATGTTTGGTGACTATCCTAGCATTGATTAATTCTAGATTTAAGTGTCTATCCTAGGATTGCTTCATTTTACTTAAGGCAGAAAAAGAAAAATCTTTGTCTGCAAATGGCGTCGGAATCAAGACTTATTTTTACACTCCCTGTATGCGCTAAAAGAACTGGTAAATGCACTAAAACAGTTAACAAATGCACTAAAGGAACAAACATGGATGCACTAAAACAGTTAGTAAATGTGCTAAAAGAACTAGCAAATGCACTAAAATAGGTCATCAAAGCGCTAAAACAGTCCTTGAATGCGCTAAAATGCAGCTCGTATGTGCTAAACCATAGCTCGTATGCGCTAAACTGCAGCTCCAGTTTGTCACCTGTCAAAAAATCTGCAATAAAAGGATTAAATCAAAGGAAAATGATAAGTTATACTAACACACAAATGAAACATTAAATCAAAGGAAACTAATTAAAAGTAAAACAAACTCTAAACAACAGCTCCTTGAAAAGCGTTCCATTGTCCTTTATCTCCAAGGATCTATTGTAAGTTGTTGGCTCTCAGTTGGTGTATGTAGCAGCTTTGGCATAATGACAACTTAGAGAACGAGTTTATGCAATGTGCATGTCCATTGCTAAATGATTTAAGCTATGATATGAAACTAAAATGGTATGAACTTGAAATGCTATGCTTGAAAGGATTGCTAAAATTCTGATTTGAATGCAACTATAGTAACTGTGCTAAATTCACAAAATCTAGGATGAAATCTACTCACTAAAGGGTTGTATTTATAGATTTTTGGAGGCAAGAATCTAGTTGGCAAAGATCAACTGTCAAATTCAAACCTGTCAAGGTGAACGGTGAGAGATTCTGGAGGTTGAGAGAAAGGTGGAAGATTGAGAGAATAATGGAAGAATGTTTTCAACCCACAAAACCATCCTCATTAAAAAATGGAGACAAATTGCCATTTGTCATTTCATTTATGAAAGTTGGTTGAAAGTTGAGGATAAATTCCTAATTAAATAAATAAATTTATTTAATTTCATGTGACATGGATTTTAGAAGCTTCCATAATTAAATATTTAAAATATTTAATTATGTGAGAGGTGAGGGAAAAAGGTGTTAAATCAAATATTTATAATATTTAATTTAAATATAGAGTGAAGGATGAGTTAGAAGAATATTTAGAATAACATGATAATTAATATAAATAAATTATGAAATTTATTTAATTTAATTAAGAGGAAAATAATAATAATTAAATAAAGTTATTTATTTAATTAAACTAGAAGGATTAGAAAAATGAACGATACAAATAAATAATTAAATTTATTTATATGTAGATGACTTTAGAATATTAATTAAATAATTCATATTTAATTAATTAACAGGTTTTGCAATGACCATTTTTAGATGTATACAAAACCAATATTCATTTCTTCTTCAATTACTTGAGTTAGTCCTAACTTCTATACAATTTTTCTACTTTTTCATTGACCTCTTTTCTGACTCTCTCCAGATCTCTTTGGTATTTCCCCATAAGGACTCTAATTCTTTGTTTGGTTCTCATATCCTTACCATATACAATGACCAATGTGGCCCTATCATCTTTTGAAAGTGGAGCATGAACTCTTTCCAAGGCTTCATCTTTTATCCTTTCATGTTCATTTATAGCTTCTTCCCTTATTTTTAGCAATATTCACCATACATCATTAGGAATATCCTTTCTGATATTCTTCATATCTACTTCAAGTACCACAATGTACTTGAAAATAACCTCAAGAATGGTGGCCTTATCTACCTCATTTGATTCCTTGTACAATTCTGTAGTTTCCTTTAACATATCATTCTGCACTATTCTATTAAAAAGTGCATCAATTTTCATTGGGGAGTGAGGCCTTACCAGATCAAATTGTTTCTAATTTTTTCCTTTCATCGGAGAATTCTTCTTATTTGTATCCTTTTCTTTCTTCTTCTCCAAAGCACCTTGCTTTGCAGCTTCCTTCTTTTACCTAATATGAATTTTAAATGCCTCTTTCTCTTTTTCTATCTCCTCTTCATTTTCAGTATCCACTATGTCAAATCTTCTCCTCTTGATGCTAGATTCACCTTGTGATGCATCACTCTCTCTTTTCCAGACCAAATGTGGTCCTTCTTCCAATTGTTCCTCCTCATCAACAACATTTACTCCAATATCTTTCTCTCTTGTGGCCTTTTGTTTCAATATTATTTTTGATGGGGTAGTAGGAGGTGCAATGGTAGTGATTTTCTTCTTCTCTACCTTGGTGGCATGGACCACTGGAGGGGATTTCTCCCTTATCAAAGGACTAGTAGTAGGTTTTATCTTTTATTCATCAAATAGTAAAGCCATAGAGGGATTTTGTACAAAGGGAGATGTGGTAGTAGTTATACCTAATCTTCTTGAGCTCTTGAAGGCTTCACCAACACCCATATATTCTCTTGATCTCTCTTTAACATGTCGTACCTTTTCCTTTAAAATGCCACATTATTGGGCCTATATGTCAACCATTTTATCAAAAAAATTCCTCATTACAGGTTCCTTTTGCTTCAAGTGTACTTCCATATATTTTTCCTTAGAAGTCCCATACCTAGGCTTTGTTGTATCTTTAAGATTATTCAATAAAACATCTACACAACAGATTAGTTATACCTCTATTACCTCATAAACCAATTCCAAAACCCAAACTGATCTTGGTTCCACTACCTCCATAATGCAATGATCCGTGGAAACTAGAAATGTGATATCACTTTTATACTTTTTCATAATGGAACTAGGAATCCTTTGTATTTCATGCATTCTTCTATGAAATATTGCAAAGAAGGTAGTAAGTGCATCATCCTATGCATTGGTATCTCCAAGGATCCTCGTGTAGTTTTCAATTTGATTGGCAATGGGCCTTCCACTTACCCAGTTAAATTTTCCAATTACCAGAACCTCCTTCAAAAAGTAGAACAATAAGCACATTAATAGAGTTCCATATTTAAACACATATTTCTTCTTCTTGATCTCCTTTATATTTTCCATCAATTGTTTCCTAAGAAACTCATAGATGTCATAGTCTACACCATTCTCTACCATATCTTATGCCACATGGATTATAGTGGCATAAACTAAGCTATCTCGGTTGGTAAAGTATATTTTGTACCCAATAACCATAGAAGCACACCTAACAATAAGGTTTCTGATAGGATTTATAGTAAGGGCTCTCTGATCGAATGTAGGATCTATTTTCTCCATTACATCTTTGTTTTTAACAAATTTTAAAACTAGAACGGGTCTGGTGGAGCATAAACCGGTGACCTCACTTATCACCTTCTTAGTGATCATGTGTGGCATATCATTCGAGACAAACTGACCATGAATTCTACTCAAGGCCATTCTAATCCACTTGTTATCATAGAAGAAGTTTTGGAATCACTACCATACATCTAGTTTCTTCTTGAATAGGGCTTTGTATTCTAGTTTCAAGGTGAAGTCTTCATCAACTAATTCATTTGCCCATACATCCCTTAACTTTCTAGGAGAATTCTCATCCATGTTTCCATGAATGTATTCTCTAATGTCCTTAGTTGGTAAGACCCCATATGAAATGTGCAATAAGGTGCCTAGTGGGTCATCTTCTATGGCTTTTGCAAGGTATCTCTTAAACTTAAATTGGGATTTCTCTAAAACTTATACAACCTTAGGTGTAGCCATCACTATGTGAATTCAAAATAATTTCAAACACAATTTTTTGAAAACTAGGGTACGCAAGATTTGCTAAATACCTTTTTTCTTTGCTCACCAAACTAGGCTTTCACCACTCTACAACTCAATTCACCTTGAACTCTTCAACTTCTCTTTTCATTGCTCTACTCTTCTTTGAATGTCTTTCATGAAATGTATTTTCCTTAGAAATTTTTCTTTTAACCCTTTTATTTGACCTAATTTCAGAATAAATGCTTTAATTCATAAAGCTAGCAATCCTAAAATTGTATGCACAGTTAGCTTTCAAAGCTCCACAAACTTTTGCAATACTATATTTTCCTTCGTAATTATCACCAATAGATCAAAAATGTTGGTCTCGATCTTATATCTTCATGTTGTAGCTTCAACACCTCTTTTTTTTGGTGGGGGACAAACGATATTCATTAAAGCTCCTCCTGAGCCATAGCTCTTGGCTTAGTTTTTAGAGGAAAAATCTACATTGGAGGGTGGTACAGATTCTCCCTTATCTTCTATCTCTTCCTTATTTCTCCAAATATTTTCGATTTCCTTCTTTACTTCAACCAGATCAAACTTTTTGAGTAGTTCATTCTTGTTTACCAAATTATCCTTCCTTGTGTTTCTGCTTCTGCAAAATTTAGCAATATGTCTAGGTCTATTGCAATTGTGACATACAACATTATTTTGAATAGTATTCCTTCCATTCATTCTAGATGTAAACTAATTAGCCTTGTGTCCAAATCTATAGCATGTATAAAAATTTAACCATTGAAACATTGAATCATTCTACCATTGTTATATGCATTCATCATTTGACTTCTGCATTCACTTTCTCTAAGTCCAAATATTTTGCATGTAAAAAATTGACCAATAAAGGATGAAACATTTTGATTCGCTTTTCCTCTACATTCCATTACTCTATGTCCAAATTTGTTGCAATAATAACAAAAACCATTGAAATATGGGTACCTTTGAGCATTTGGTTGTTTGATTAGAGGTCTTCTAGCATTATTTATTTGTTTCTAGATCTTTCCTTTGTTCTTCTTGTCTCTAGTCCTCTCTGGTTCATTGATCTTAATTTCTGCATTAGGTGGACATCTAATCTTCTTTTGAGCTTTCACCTTTTTCAAATCCTAAACCATCTTTCTTTCTGGATGCTTTCTAACCTACAATCAACTCATCAAGCATTGTATAACTTTTCTTGAATTTATCTTCATGACTTATTACTTTCTCCAGATTTGATCTCATACTTATTTCTTTCTCAAGATCTAATCTCAGATTTATCACTTCATGTTCAAGCCTAATGCATTCATCAGATTTAATTTTCACCATTGCATTCAAACATTCCTCAACTCTTATTTTCTTCAACTTGCACTTTTAATCTTGTGATGTTTTCATTTGCTTGTTTCAACTATTCACTGAATTCCTTATTTTATCTCTCAATTTTTTCATGCATTCATTTTCTTCTTTAATATTTTCCTTCAGATATTTGTTTTCACCTTCTATTTTGTGAAGATATTTAAGAGAAACTTTGAGCTTTCCATCTTTTTCAAGCATGCAATCTTCTTTTATAAATCCAACAACATGGATCTCTTTAGGAGGAATAGGAAACCTTCTATTAGCCATGTGTTCAATCTCCAAGACCTTCCCAAAGAGGTTAAGCTCCTTCTAGGGAACCAAGATTTGATACAAGTTGTTTAACACTCAAAATAGTGAGAGGGGGCTGAGTCAGTATTCTATTAAACCATTCAAACATTAACCATTCAATTAACAAAGCATATTCAACTGTTATAAGGAAAGAAATAATGAAACATCCACAACATCACATAACACATGAACACTAATAATTTTACATGGAAAACCCAAAATTGGAAAAACCACAGTGAGGGTTGGCTCACAATATATTATAACCAGTTATAGTATATTAAAAAATTGCTCACTGCAAGTGGACTTACTATCCAAGTGGACTCACTACCCACAAAGAAAAAGATAGAATAAATAAGGTGGTTCATAGCCTATCTTGAACTATTACAAACGCATCTACAATATGTAGAGATATAGTTCCAATGAAGCACAATAACAATCTTTGCACTGATCTGGATTAATGCTCTACTCTGTTATGCATTCACAAACTTTACAACTCAATTTTCACTACTCTAATTAAATTCACATCACACACAATACATGTCACATCTATATCTCATCACTTATCTCAAAAAAATCCATCATATATATCAACATCAAGTGTAACATCAATTAGGTTAGCCTAATTGGATGTAACACATAAATTCAACTTGTCGATCCCAAACCATATTCTCCATACTTCGCACCACAATTCACACTTCAAAAATTCTTAAGATAGGTCGGTATGGACCTAAAATAGATCCCACATAAAGGATCATCACATATTAACCCTTCACATACCCATGAAATGTGTTTGGTCAGCACACCATAGGACCTAAATAAAAATCCTTCAATTGTTCATTCAATTCGCAATATGTGGACCTCAAAACACGATACGATCTGGAATACACACTCATCTAACATATAGTAACTTAACTTCAACACTACAAATCCAAAAACTTATTCGTGGAGAAGTGAAAAATCTCCCACACAAATACACTGTAGAAGAAATGATTGTGAAATTCCAAACTGAACTCTGTCATTCATATCTCTCAAAATACTTCACCAAACCAGATGAAATATTGGATTTAGATGCATCTAACAACCACAAAAACTAGGTTAGAACCATAGAGAAAAATATTCCTTTGCGGAGTGGTGCATACCCAAAAATTGATACACTATTACACTGAACTAGGAGTTCTAACACTTAGTTAGATTTCTACACAATTTATCTTTCCAGACCAAATCTTCTTTTACAAATGAATTTCACAACACCTCAAAACCTATTAGGATTAATCAAAATGATCCAAAACATGTTGACATCAATGAAAACACTGTATTACATTGTTATGAACTTTCTCCATGCTCATATTTCCAACCAACATAATCAATGGAAATCTCCTCAAACTTCCAACACTAACCATCTTGTTTGTAGTTTTTATTTATAATATTTATACCTTGAGTCATAGAGAAAAACCCAATCTCCCATGATGAATTCCTTGGTTTTGATGAACTGATCATGCCATCCAACTCTCAATTTTTGAACAACCTTAGTGTGGTGCATAGATTCTATCTTGATTTCATCTAATGCATTCAAATTATCTAACCTCTCCTTTTGTGTTGTTGTAAATTCCATATCCAATGCAGTTGTTGTTCTTAGTGTTTTATACTCAAATTTAATAGGAAGTATTGTTATTTTTCCATACACTAACTCATATGGTGTGAATCCTATTTTAGTCTTCCAAGTTGTCCTATAGGCCCATACTGCCTTAGATAACTTGGATGTCTAATCCTTCATGTGAATCTATACTATTTTTGTTAGAATATTTTCAATCTCCCTATTTGTTACTTACACCTGTCGATTGGCTTGAGGGTGGTATAGTGTTGGATTCCTATGCCTTATCTCATATTCTTGGACCAATTTGGTTATAAACTCTGATGCAAATTGGGGACCTTGATATGTAACAATCTCTCTTGGCACTCCATACCTTGTAAATATGTCTTCATATAGAAATTTGGCCACATTTCCATCTCTAGAAAATTAAAGTGTTTTAACTTCTACCCACTTTGTTAGATAATCTATGATTCTATGTAGACTAAGATATAATCCTTACGATTTGATGTTGGTGATATTGGACCAATAATGTTTAGCCCCCATTTATCAAATGGAGATAGTGATAAATATGTTTGCAAAGGAATCTCATCTATTTTAGTTGGTTTGCCCATCCTCTAACACCTATCATATTGTATTTCACTTCATCCTTATGAAGAGTTGGCCTATCATAGCCAGTGGTGAGAATGAGTTTTCTCCTCATTTTTGTAAAGTGTCTCTCACATGGTTTATCATGGTAGGATTTGAGGATATAATAGAACATATATTCTCTTATGCATCTCCTCATAATAGTATCTAGACCTATGCAGAATAAATAGCCAACAATCCAAGAGTAGGGAAACTTTTTGTGTACCAATTGTCTCTTTTCTCTAGGGGAGAAATGAGGTGGTATCTGTCTTGCTACTAGATAATTGGAAATATCAACAAACCAAGGTGTATGAAAAGATAGAGAAAATAAATGCTCATCTAGAAAATAATAATCAACATCTTTTGCTAATTGAGTTGGTAGTCTAGTAAAAAAATCTACCACTACACTTTCTTTTCCAGGCTTATCCATTATGGTGATGTCAAACTCCTATAGTAATAGCAACCACCATCTGACAAGCCTACCACTAACCATTGGCTTCTTTATTAGATACTTTATTGTAGTGTGGTTAGTGAAGACTAGATATCCTATGATGTAGTGTCTAAACTTGTTAATTTTTATATAATATCATAAAATTGCACCCCTTGCAATTTCACATACATTCTTGCATCTACTTTAGTTTCCACTCCCTTTGCATCTTGTGTAGGCTCATTTTAGCCCTTACATCATCCTTTTACCCTCTCAGGATGCTTCAAGGCTCATTTTTCAATAGCTACCCTTGCGCATCAGCTTTGCATCAAACCTTTTGTTTTTATCATTCATGTCATTTTGTAGCGTGACGTTTTTGGACACTAGCATGCCGCGCTAGCGTCTTGTGACGTTTCAACATTTAAATGGCTATTTCTGAGCATGTTTTCCACCTTTTATTTGCTTTTGTTGGTGGTAACAGCTCTGGATGCCTTGTAACTACCCGAGAAGCTTCTTTTCTCTCCTTAAAAGTTATCTTTTCAATTCACTTGTGCTTCTAGCTTCATTCCAACTTCTAGCTTCTTTCTAGCCTTGGCTTTGGAATTTTCTCTCTTGTTATTTTTCTTGCAAAACTTCATATAGCTTGCTGCAATGGTTTCAATCTCTCAAGCTTTCATAACACTCTTTGCTCTCTCACTTTGGCTTCCTTAAGCCTTGCAGCTTCATCTTCCTTATCTCATGCTTGTGAGCATCCTATGATTCCATATCCCCTATCTATTCTATCTCTACTTTGTGATACGAGTTATCCTCCTCAACTGGGGATTTCTTTTATCACTCTTATTTTTTGATACGGGTTCTCCTCCTCGAGTGGGGATTGATTTTATCACATCGCATTTGCTTACTTCTCACTCTCTCTATCTATGTGGTTGTCCATAAAGGTGGGAACACCAAAACGGGGGTTTGACTGAGGTAAAACCCCTATACAACCCCAACACTTTCTCCAGATGTTACGCATGCAGGTATTGAAGACATTCATGTGCTAGAGGCTTCATCACTTGAGTGGTTGTGAGCATTTATTTTCTATCTCTTATTTTCTTTATCATTTCTATTTCACTTTATTTTAGCTTTATCACATTCCGTTATTTCCCAGTACTTTTGAAGTTCTTAGTAATTAGATTTCTAGTAGTCGCTAAACTATTTTCTATGAAATTCTCTCTTCTTGGTCAGTACGGATGCTAGCATGCTAGGGAGATGCCAGTGCACCACACAGTCGTCTATATCATGCGCTGGCATCCTTTGACCGAGAGCTTGTTAGTTTATTCAGAAAATCTTTGTGAATTGCTCTTTCTGATTCTAGAACTCTCATGCTATTCCTTGAGGTAGGTTAGGGAAGTTCACCCTGTGAGGCTCTCTAAATGAAGAGAAATCCTGAGTAGTGAATCTCCCTTCTCTACATTTTGGTGAACCTGACGTGATTTTCTTTTTTTGAAAATCTAGGAATTTATTTACCCCAACTTGGTGGGGTCATAACTTTTGACTTGGTGCTCGAAATTCAGAACTGTTTGCACCGTTGGAAAGGTCTCCAAGAGGACTAATTGAATCCCTAAAATACCATGCCTTTGGATAATGAATTTTAAGGACTGACGCAAGTCTCGACCCCAAATTTTGCTTTGAAGACCTTCGAAAATGCAAATTACTAGAACCTAGAAAATATCAAAAGAATAAAAAAATCTAGATTTCCAAATTTTCTTAGTTCTATCACCCCAAAATGAATTTAATATCTTCTTTTATTAGTTCAATATATAATTTTATTCAAAAGGTTAATGATATTCCATTTCATGCATGTGATGGTGACTTGGCTTTGCCTATGTCACTTGATATCTTTGATCCTTTTCATGAAAATCCTCTTACTTCGGAGGATAATTTTTTGCAAGAAGATGAAATCATTGATACCTTTCTTAATGTTACTCTACCTTCTATTCATTCCAATGCACTGTCTTTTGGAGATGACACATTTTTGAATGATGAATCTCCTCTCCATTCCAATGCACTCTCTTCTAGAGACGTTGCATTGGTGAATGATGAATCTCATTTTTGTTCTGATGCACTCTCTTCTAGAGGTGGTGCATTAGTGAATGATGAACCTCCTTCTGCATTTGATCCTACCTAGATTGATGTTGAGAATATCTCTTCAAATAATTATTCCACTAGTTGTGATGAGTCTGTAAATATAATATGTCTTTTCTGCCCCTCAAAGGCCTAAGAGACTGATTATTTATTTATTTGACTCCAACTAGTCCTTCTCCTAAAAGGATTTGTTCTATTAATGGTGTTCTATTTGAGAGTGATTCTCCTGATCTTTCTATGGATCCCTCTTATAAAGCAATAGCCCATACTTACGAGAATAGAATGAATAAACAACCAAGCCTCTTCAAGCTCCTAAACCTATGACTAAATCACCTAGTGATTATGATCTTTTTGAGCAACTTTGGGTTACTCTAGCCAAGATCTCACTATGGGAATTTCTACAGTTTGCTCCAGTTTATCAACAAATTCTTTAGGAAGCCTTGCAAAAGATCCTCTTGCCTTCTTATGCTAGGTTGGCAGATGTTGATGAGTTGATAGCTCATATTCATGTAAATTCACTGAATATTGTGTTCTATCTACAAGAACTTCCACCCTTGGATGTGCAAAAACAAGAAGATCCCTTAATGATTATAGTTAAAATTAATAAAATTGGCATTAGACGTACTCTCATTGATGTCGGTCAATGTATGTAGCATTTATCTACTACCTAAAATTGATATTGATCCATATTCTCTTAGTGCTTCTTCTATTGACATTCATGGGTTCGATAATGTTGGTTAGAAATCCCTAGACATGATAGTCTCCCTTTGAGGTTGGGACCCATTATTGTACCCAATCTAGTATTGTGATGTCAGAAAAATTACCATATAACCTTCTTCTTGGTAGACTATGGATTCATGCTATGGGTGCAGTCTTGTCTACCTTGCATAAATCTATTAAGTTCATTTTCAATAATCAAGTAGTCACAGTCAGGGTTGACTCTGAGGCTATGCACTTATGTGAGATGGAAGCTACTGGTCAAGTTTCAGTTGTGCCTACTCTTATTCCTTCAATGTCTTCCAATGTGTCAATGTCTACTCTAGAAGTACCTACTACAAAATATACTCTTGAGGTAGATGTCCTTGATGAAGATCCTTCTGAAGCAATAAATTTTAAGTCTACATTTTCTCAAGAAAATGCATGCCTCGGTGATGATTGGGGTTCTCTAGAATTTACAAACTCCTTGAGCAGAGAATGTAAAGTAAACCCAATCCACTTGAGCCTTCGAATAACATCATCCCCACCCACTATCAAAGATGATTATTCTTCTGTATAGTGGGATAGTGTGAACATAAATTATAATGTTCTTAGTGTTGATCCTCCTTCTGAGGAAGACAATTACACTTCTACTAAAGAGGATAATGTTGGCAGTCCTATTAAAAAGGATGATGGAAATCCCATAGAGGAGTGTGATCCCCATTGCTAGAATAATGCTCTTTATGACGACCCTCCTTCTTCTCAAGATTTGCAAACACATTATGGCCTCGACTTTAAGCTTGTATCTAAATATGGATATGGGCATAAACGTTGTGGGCGTAATGAACAAGGCATTCATGTCCCTATAGAATGTGCACCTAGTAAGAATAACTTGCGGCTTGGTTTCTTGAATGAATAATCTAAATGGAAACCACGGTTGAATGTGGACATGATTTCCACTCAACCTCGTTCTCATGGATTGGTCCATCCTCCTTTGTCTTCAATCTTTGTATCTTCTTCTTGTGAGCAGTCAAAATTTTCTCCACAAGAGAAAGGGTTTCTTCCTACCCCTAATCCTTTGATTGAGAAAGAGCATACATTGTTGAGGCTTCTCAAAGTCCATTAATTACTCTTCCTCCTCCTACACATAAGAAATCTCGTGAACATGATAAAGAAAAAAATTCTTTCTGTGCATACCATTGAGTGCTTGGCCATTCTACTAGTTAATGTAAGGCCTTGAAAGATAAAATACAAAAACTTCGTGATTTAGGTGCAATCACTCATTTTTTTTCTGATGCACTTGTCTCTTCTTTAAATGACATGTGATATCAAGGTTTAACTCTATCTTGCATGTTCTAAGTATCTTGCATGGTTCTCCTCCCCTGTATATTGGCGGCAGTGATAACTTGTTCTAGAGATATGTATCCTTCTTAAGGATCTCCTCTCTTCTATGTATCCTTCAATTGGTGTGTTCCTCTAAATGGACCCCTTTCTATCTTGAAGGGTTCCCTACCAAAGGAACCCCCTTTGAAAGTTTCTCCTTTGAATTAAATCATTTGTGTCTAGCTTGGGGGGCAGCCTGACTAGACCTCACTTTTCAAATAGTGCATCTCTTGAGTGGACCCATTTTATTTTGAAGGATTCCCAAGGGAACTCTTTGAAAGCTTTCAAATTATGGACTGTCTATGTGACTATCTATGTGACTGTTTTCTTGTTTTCCTGCATGATTTCTTTGTCTTCTTACATGTTTTATCTGTGAATTAACATGTCGCTTTCTAGGTTCGCCTATAAAGCCGCTTTCCAATCTGACTCTGTCGAGTCCCCTTCCATTAGGTTTCCTTCATGAGAGAGAACTTGGGGGATGCCTCCTTGCAGGTTTGCAGGCCTATAAGGTGCTTATTTCATTGGATTTCCCTCATGAGAGAGAACTTGGGGGATGCCTCCTTGCAGGTTTGCAGGCCTGTAAGGCACTTATTTCAATGGGTTTCCCTCATGAGAGAGAACACTGGGGATGCCTCCTTGTAGGTCTGTGGGCCTGTAAGGCACTTACTTCTCGAGGCTTCCCTCATGAGAGAGAACTTGGGGGTTGCCTTCATGTAGGTCCATGGGCTTGTAGGACACTCTTCATCTTGTTGAATTTGTCCATCATTGGTCTACGGTCCTTCGGTGTACTTTGTTCAACTTCATAGTTCTGCGAAGCTACAAAGTCCTTTGTTCAAACCTCCTCAGGAGAGATTACCCGTGGAGCCATATCTCTTGGAATTTTCATTCCTTTCTAGTTGAACTCCATCTCTTTCTCTTCTCAATTGTATATACTAGATCAAAGATCTGCATCTTGTTCATCCTAAGCATATGCTCTTTCTCTCTTTGACATCTTAGATTTCTTCTATGTATTTTTTTTAATTTGGTGATGACACCTAGTATTGAGACAACCTTTTACATCAAGGTCTCTTTTACTTTTCTGACTAAAATCCTTTAGTGGATTTTTATGTTCTAACATTGTTTTCTAGTGCAAGTATTTCTTTTCTAATGGATTTGTTTTGCACATCTTCAGCTTGGGGGCATGCTTCCTTGGTTTGAAGATTTTTCTACTTCCTCTACGATATCCTTTTGGCACAATGATGTTATTTATGTTTAGTAGATTTCCTTTAGCATGCATATTAGTGTATATTCATATGCCCACTAAAGTGGGGGAAAAATGTAATGTCATAAAATTTCACCCCTTGCAATTTCACATACATTCTTGCATCTACTTTAGTATCCACTCCCTTAGCATATTTTGTAGGCTCATTTTAGCCCATGCATCAATGTTTTTCCCTCCCAAGATGCTCAAAGGCTCACTTTTCAGTAGCTACCCTTGCATGCCAGCTTTGCATCAAACCTTTTCTTTTTCTCGTTCATGTCATTTTGTAGCGTGACATGTCCAGAAACTAGTGTGCTGCATGGATGTATGTGCACCATGATAGCGTCCTACAACATTTCAACATTTAAATGATAATTTTCAAGCATGTTTTCCACTTGTCATCTGCATTTTTCGGTGGTAACGGCTTGGGATGCCTTGTAACTGCCCGAGAAACTTCTTTTCTCTCCTTAAACGTTATCTTTTCAATTCACTTGTGCTTCTAGCTTCATTCTAGCTTCTAGCCTCCTTCTAGCCTTGGCTTTGGAATTTTCTCTCTTGTTATTTCACTTGCAAAACTTCATATAGATTTCTACAGTGGCTTCAAGCTCTCAAGATTTCACAACACCCTTTGCTCTCTCCCTTTGGCTTCCTTAAGCCTTCCAGCTTCATATTCCTTATCTCATGCTTGTGAGCATCCTGGGATTCCATATCCCCTATATGTTACATTTGTACTTCATGATATAGGTTCTCCTCCTCAAGCGAAGATTTCTTTTATCACTCTTATTCTGTGATACAGGTCCTCCTCCTTGAGTGGGGATTGCTTTTATCACATCACATTTGCTTACTTCTCATTGTCTCTACCTATTTGGTTTTTTGTGGAGGTGATAACACTAAAATGGGGGTTTGACTAAGGAAAACCCCTATACAGCCCCAACACTTTCTCTAGATCTTACGCATGTAGGTATTGAAGACATTCACGTGCTTGAGGCTTCATCACTTGTGTTGTTGTGATAATTTATTTTCTATCCCTTATTCTCTTCATCATTTCTATTTCACTCTATTTTAGCTTTACCACATTTTGTTATTTCCTAGTACTTTTGAAGTTTTTAGTAATTAGATTTCTAGTATTCACTAAGCTATTTTCTGTGACATTCTCGCTTTCTGGTCCATATGGATGCCAATGCACCAAAGAGATGCCTACGTGCCTCATTGTCATTTGTATCTCGTACTGACGTCCTTTGGCTAAGAGCTTGTTAGTTTGTCTAGAAAATCTTTGTGACAGTGCTCTTTCTGATTCTGGAACTCTCACAATGTTCCTTGAGGTAGTTTAGGTAAGTTCAACCCATGAGGCTCTTTGAATGAAGAGAACACATGAGTAGCAATTCCCCTTTCTCTACAATTGCATAGACAACTACCAACATCTTTTTTTTTTTGTTATTGTGTAGTTGAGTTCTACCCCTTGTATGTTCTTACAAATATAGTAAATGTCATACTCTTTAGTACCTTCCTTCTGTCCAAGTACTGATCCTATGGAAAAATCAAAAGCATTTGTGTGTATGTGGAAAGGAAAGGTCCAATTTGGCCCTCTCAAGATAGGTGCTTTGGTTAATATTGTCTTGATTGCTTCAAAAGATTGTTGACTTTTTGTTTTCCACTCAAATTCTACATCCGTTGTGAGTTAAAAAATAAAAGGTGCTGCAATTTTGATAAAGTCCTAAATAAATATTCTATAGTAGCCAACACATCCTAGAAAACTCCTGACATCTCTTTGTTTTTGTGGCACAGGGAGTGTGGAGATTATCTAAATTTTATTTGGATCCACTTAAATCCCTTCACTTGATACAAAATGTCCTAGCACAATCCCTTGGGTCATCATCATGAAACACTTCTCATGACTTAGGGATAGTGAACCACCAAAAACATATATATCTTACCAAGGAAAGAGGATTCCCTTACTAGGCTCTTAGGGTTTTTCACCCCAAAAGCACTTGGTTTGGGAATAACACTTTTTCTTCTAGATTGATATGTTTAGGGCTAAGTTCATTCAAAAGGGGGAGAGGGATTTGATGATGGTTGTGAATGCGTGTGATGTGTGGCAAATGTTGAAAGTAAAACGAAACTAATCTAAATGTATGCAAGTGCAAATAAAGTAAAACTAAGCTAATGTAAACTAACTAACTATATGCCCTAGATGTGTGTTTTTTGGAAAATGACAGAGAGAGAGACAGAGAGAAGGTGTGCACCTGGAGAAGTGATGTGATAGTTGAATGTTCCCGAAAGCTTCTGGAAAATGGTAGGACACTTACGCCAAGTGGGGCAACCTAGTTCTCCAACTGGAAACTTTCACAAAATAGGTTTCGGGGAAATGGGTATCCAAAAACACAAAAACCCTTTTCCAAGCCTAGCACAAGGACAAGGTCTCCAATAGGGGTGACCTAGTCCTCTTGTGGATTTTCAAGGAATGAGGCTTTGGTTTTGTGGGTCTGGTTGATGTTCCCCTTTTCTGCAGCAATTCGTGACAGGAACCTTTGAAAGTGACCCACAACTTGTCTTTTGTCCTTCCTAGGGTTTGAGACTTGGAGTTGAATTGAGGAGAATTTTGGTACTTCTTGCAACACTTTTTTTTTCACCTAACCTGCATCAAAAGATCTGCAAACACATGCAAAGACCAAAAATAGTTAGGGTTAGGATATAGGGGTTTGCCTAAGTCAAACCCCTTTGTGGGTGATTAAACCCAAATGAGATAAACACAAAGGAAAGAAAGAGTGAATGATAACACAATATAAATTATTACCAAACCTTTTTTGATGGCCTGAAACATGCATGAGCAACTCCAATGGAGTTAGTCTAAAAACCCTAAAGCTTGTAGACTTGCTTGGTTGCTTCAGTACTTGATGATTGAGAGCAAGAGTAAAAATGAGCTTTGAGAGTAAAAATGAACCAAGGGAGAGAAAAATGGAGGTAGAAACACTTATTTGTACATGTGAAACCCTAATTTTCCCAAAACGCAACCTAATAGGCCAACCCTAAGGTTCAAGAGGCAAGATTCCCATTGAATCTTATTTAAAATTTGAAATTTATGCTTAAAGGGACTAGGTCGCCCAAAGTGGTGACCTAGTCCTCCTAGGAAAATTTTGATGATTGTCGGGAATTAATTTATGTTTTATGAAGTTAATTAGGTTTGCCTCCTAAAACAAACTTAGGTCGAGACTAATGATGCATTAGAAAGAAAAAATATCATATAAAAAGGGTTGATTTAGGGGTGATAAGCCTAGATAAGTGTGAAAATGCAACACAACACTTTACAACACTCTGTCTTAAGGCTTAAGAAGGTAAAAGAATGTATTATTTAGGTGAATTATGTTGAAAGGGTCTTAGAAAATTGAGGAAATGTGTTACAACACTTCACAAAACCTTAGTAATACACCATTAGATTAGTGTTGAATTGCAAGCTTACAAGGCTGATTCAAGGTAATCAAGGCCAAAACTTAGTGGAAAAGGCCAAAATGAGTGAAAAAGTGCCAAGGTATACACTTTTTGGTGACACAGATAGATTATGTTATTGACACCTCTGTAAGACCTTCTCTAGGTTATTAAGTGCTTCATTTTATGTTTCCCCATAAGTTGTGAAATCATCCATGTAAATTTCCATGGATTCATGTGCAAAATCTGAGAATATACTTAGCACTGCCCTTTGGAAAGTGGTTCAAGCATTACATAACCCAAAGGGAAGGACATAATAAGAATATGTGCCCCAAGGGCATGCAAAGGTTGTTTTATCTTGGTCCTCTAGAGCTATCCTAATTTGGTCATAGCGACTAAATCAATCTAGAAAGGAGTACTTTTTAATTGTTAGCGATTCAAGCACTTGATCAATGAAAGGTAGTGGAAAGTGATCTTTTCTAGTGACTACATTTAATTATATATAATCCACACACACTCTCCACTTTCCTCCTTTCTTTTGGAAAATAATTAGAGGTGATACCCATTGAGTACCAGAAGTAGACCCATTGAGTACCAGAAGTAGGGTAAATGAAGCATGCATCAAACAATTTTTATAATTCAGTTTTGACTATATCTCTTAGTGTGGGATTCATTCTCCTCTAAGGTTTCCTGATTGGTGTGAAACTATCATTAATGTATATTCTATACATACACAAGTTTAGGTCAATCCCCTTCATGTCATGGTAATCCCATGGAAAGGCTATTGTGTGTTCCTTCAGTACAGTGGTTAGGGAAGTCTATTGTTTAGCAGTTAATTCACTGCTAACATTTAACATTTTACTTGACATGATTTCCAAAGTCTTGGATGTTGTTTGTATAGATGAAAGGTCAAGTCATACTATGTTTGTGACACATTGTTGTGGTAGAAAGAATGGAAAAGTTGGGATATTAAATTTGATGAATTGGTAGGGATAGCATTCTACAGAGGATCTCATAGACATGTTAGACAGTTCTACTATTGTGGGTCCCTACCACAATTATTTTGTATCATGTGTGCTATCAATTCATCCTCATCTTGTTTCTTAACAAAGAGATAAATTATATAGTCATGATGGTTTGAAAGGAGTACTGATCTTCCTCATATAGGGTAGGCCAAATGGTTTTCTCTAACTCTTCATGAGGCTGGGCTGGTGGATAAATGACTAATTTCTTAGTCACATTTCCATTTGAGATAATCATATTACTAGATCTACAACCTAGAAATGCATTTGTTGTTTCTCACCATGGTCTTCCTAGAATGAGGGGATAACCTACAAGGTTGGACTTTGGTTGTAATACCATGAAATCTATAGGGTATTCCCATGAATGCAATGCTATGACTAAGTCTTCAATGATGCCCTCAAGTTTGACTATTGATCTATTTTCCAACTATAGAATAGTGGGTGTAGGCCCAAGGTTTATCAACTACAATAGCTGCAATATTTCCTTGCTCATCACATTTATGGTTGTCCCCAATTTAATCAAGGTATTTTTGATGAGAGTTCCATTTATCTTAACATATACCATTGGACTCCTAGGATCTACATACATGGGGATAGTTATGTTCCTTGACATAATGTTTGCAAGTTGCCCTAAAACATGAATAGTTTGAGGGTCCTTTCTCTTTCTTCCTAGATTTTTGAGGAAAAAATATTTCAATTTTTTAGTGTAAATGGGAATATCCTTGATGGCTTGGATGAGGGGTATCTTTATACACACATCCCTAAGCTATCACAACAAGTTAATTTCAACTTGTGTCTAATGTCTTTGAATAGATAATCATTTGGGGAATGGAGGCTTTAGACTTGAAATGGTTTGGTTAACCTAATTTTCTTGGGCTCCATATGTGAGTTGTCCAATGTCTCACCTAAGGGATCCTCATCAACCAACTTAGTGATTTGAGGGGATGAAGGCCCAACCAATTTTTTCCTTGATTTGAGGTGGACATTACTCACCTCTACCCTATAAGTAGGGTATTGAATAGCCTTGTTAGTATAGGTCTATTGAGCAAGCTTGTTATTTGGGTTAGGTGCAAGTTGGGTTAGTATTTTAGGTGCTCTAGGTGGTTGAGGTGATGGATTTGTGGGATTTGGCATGATGACTTGCTAATGTGATTGTAGGGACTATTTTGGCTACTAATAATTTATATTTTGGTTTTTCCATGTTGGCCTCTTTACCATTGAGGTTTCCATTGGTTTTGTTGTGGTGGTTATTGGGAGTTTTAGTTGGATCCTTGATAGTTTTGTTGTGTTCACATATTTTCTTGCTGTTGGTTCCAATTTTTTTGAGGATTTTTCCATTAGTTTTGTGGATTTTCCCAAGGCTAAAGGTTCCAACTAGATAAATTTTGATTGCTATCTAGAAATGGAATATTATAATTTAAAGGATTTGGAGGCATACCTTCTATTGTCTGCCACGGTTTCCTTTGAGAAATGTAGAACACTTTTCCATCTTCATCTTCCAATGCATGGAAGTTAGGTTTCCCTGGTTCGTCCTCAAAAATACTTGCCACTCTTTTACACTTGCAATTAGCTTTCCCTTGTCTACAATTAGTGCAGTATTCAATACAAACTGCCTCTTCTTCTTTCTTCTTCTTTAGGGGTGAAGTGTCCAATTGTGTGGCCAAGTGGGTAATGATATATTCTTTCATATTTGACAATAGGTTACTCAATTCCACCCTAGAAACTCTACTAAATGCTTTTCTAATTGGTGATATTTTGTCTATCATAGTTGTCACATCTTATTTTCTTGTACATGCACTCAACTATTAAAAAATTACATAAATAGTTTTAAAGATTAATTTGCATGACCATTATTAAATAGAAACTAATCCATGTAACTAATACTTAATTTATTATATATATGAATGACAATATAAAATATATTTTATTAAATATAAATATATTAAAATATTTAAAGAGGGTTTGTCATTTAACCCAAACATAATGGCCATATTTTATGGCACAATCTTTTATTTTATTGTAAGCCACTATGTGGCGATAGTTTATACTTTGAATTAGCATCTTGAAATTGTCATTTCAATGCACGAATCAGTCACTTCAAAACTAAAGCATAATGGGTAATAACCATTTTTAATTGCATTTATATATAGCCAAGATTAAGCCATAATTGAAGGGAAAAAGATAATTTTTTCTTTAGCAGAACCTTTAATATGAATAATGGCATGACCATTCTTGATGGGTGAAATCCATTAAGATGCAATTAAGACATTTTTTGCATGCATGATTGTAGACGCTATTGCAATCACATCATTGTCATAAATTCCCTGTGTTATGCTGTAAAAGAGATTGATACTTCATTCAAAAAAAGAGAATGGCCATGACATGCTTAGGAAGGAATATGGTAGAAGACGTCAAAATTGTCTTGGAGAATAGTGCATGTCTTTCATATCTTTGTCACCTATCGAGCTCAGAGATGCATGGTCAGGTTTTTAGATAAACCATGAGTGGTGTTTGGAAAATGTGATGCTTTGTATAGTGGAATTTGATCAAGATCACTTGACTCATATCATGCAAATTTGAGGTAAGTTACTTATCATGTTTCTATTTATTAGAAATGTGTGTATGGCTGATTTAGCTCTATAAATTTGTGGCAGATAACATTCAACCATTTGTAGCATTGTTAGAGAGTAGTCCTGAAAATGTTACTTTTGCATGCATTTTTAATTCTTAAATGTTGCATATAGCTGACCTATGTTATCAAGAGCAATCCCAGTTCATTTTAGTTTATGCCTTCATTAGTAGTAGTTTATCTGTTTGTTGTAGTCTATCTATTTGTTGTATAAATGCAAACATAAAACCAACAACTTAATAATAATATTGCAACACAAATTAGTTGCAAAGAAATACATAAATAAATTAAATGGAATAAGAGAATAATTAACAAGATATAGATTTACATGGTAAAACTAAGTGACAATATGTCAAGGAAACATCCACAGGGAAAAGTATCGGTATTTTTAGTTGAAGACTGCTCTTTAGCCAATAATATCTTCGACCTGTGTTAAACATAAAAAAATTTATTGCTTTGTTTTGTTTTGTTTTATTGTTTTAAATCTTTCTCTTTCAAAGATAATATTTTCCTTTTTTTATTTCTTTTATCTTTTCCAAAGATAAAAATCCACTTTATTTCTATTTTTTTTTGTCATAATCCAACAATCTCCACGTTGACAATAATTTACCTAATACTTGGCCATTCCCATTTATCACCTTTTCCACAAGCCAAGAGAAGTCAAAATCCACTTCAACTTCTCTAAATGTACTGGTTTTGTAAACATATCTGCACAATTTTCTAGTGTATGAACTTTCTCAAGACCTACTCCACCTCCATCAATAACATGTATTACAAAATGGTATTTAATCACAATATGCTTAGTCCTACTGTGATAAGCTAGATTTTTAGTTAGATGTATAACACTTTGACTATCACAAAATACAATCACCTTGTCCTGCACTTTTCTAAACTCACCTAAAATACCCTTCAACCAAATTGTGTCTTTGTAAGTATGCGAGACAACCATATACTCTGCCTCATTAGTGGATAAAGAAACCATTTCTTGAAGCTTTACAACCAACAAATAGGTCCTCTTGCATAAGTAAAGAGATAACTTGATATAGATATCTTTTTTTTCCAAATCACCTACAAAATTTGAATCAAAATAACAACGAATTGAACCACTACTACCATCAAAGGTGATACAATAATCACTTGTTCCTCTAAAATATTGAAGCACTCATTTCACTGTTGCCCAATGCTCTTTACTTGGATTTTCTATGTATCTACTAACAACACCAACTGCATGTGGAATATCTGGTCTTGTACATACCATCACATACATTAAACTTCCTATTTCATTAGCATATGGTACACAAGACATTTATAATCCTTCTCTTCTTTATTACTAGGACATAAAATCGAAGAAAGCTTAAAATGAGAAGCTAAAGGGATATTTATTAGTTTCACATTCTTCATACCAAATCTTATGAGGATCTTCTCCACATAATTCTATTGTGATAACCAAAGCTTACCATGTTCCCTATCTCTGTGTTTTTCCATGTCTTAATTTTTTTTGTTGCTCCTAGATCCTTCATATCAAAAGTCCTAGCCATCTAAGCCTTCAACCCATTGATCTCAACTATTCTTTTTCTTGCTACAAGCATATCATTAATGTATATAACACCAAGATAATGAATAACCATTTTTCAAACTTTTAACTTGTAAACACAATGGTCATACTCACTCCTTGTAAAATTTTGGCTCACCATGAAGGAATCAAAATTCATGTACCATTGTCTGGGAGACTATTTCAAGACATAAAATGACTTTTTGAGTTCGCAAACAAATTTTGTGTTCCAATTTTGAACAAACCTTTCTAGATGTTCCATATATCTACTCATCCAAATCTCCATATAAAAATGTTTTAACATCTAACTCATGTAGATTTTCAACTTCCACTATGTTTGATTTTATGTCAGGAATGCATCAAATACATCTTTGCTAGTGATGACTTTGTGGGTAGTAGGATCCCATAATCTATATCCTTTAATTCCATCACCATAACCAACAAAGATATATTTCTTGGATTTGGGGTCCAATTTAAAATACCTAAAACCATATGAATGAATATAATCTTTAAAATACCCTTACTTGTATGACTACCTACTTTAAAATTCTATTTAGATTGCTTCCCATAAACACAATGCTTGTAGAAATGCAAATTCAAAGATTTTAGATTTGGAAGTAACTTACGCTTCAACAATACCTTCAATCCTTTCTTGCTTATATGACCCATTTGTTGATGCCATAAACAAGTAGATTCATTTTCTTCCTCAGATTCCATTGCCACTTCATTTATTACTGTACTGCCTTCTAGCTTGTAAAGGTTTCTAATATTTGTAGCCTTCATGACCACCAAAATTCCCTTGGACACTTTCATTGATCCACCTTGACTTATAAATTTATAACCTCCAAAATCCAAAAATCTCAAGGAAATTAAATTCTTTTTGAGTTTTGACACATGTCTTACCTCTGTTAATGTCCTCACAATATCATCAAATTTTTTAATCTTAATAATCCCAATCCTAATAATCTTACAAGAAACATTATTTCCCATAACAACAACGCCATCAATAGCTTGGTAAGAATAAAACCAATTCTTATGTAGACACATGTGATTAGAAGCACCAAAATCTAATAACCATTCCTCATGATACGGTAAGGAATTGCAAATAGATAAAACTTCACCAACCATACATAAAATTTTCTCAATCGGATTTACTTCCTTTTTAGAGTCATCATTGTCTCATTTCCTCTCCCAACAATCTTTTTTGAGATGCCCTGACTTATTGCAGTACCAACATTTTCCCTTACCCTTTTTGCCTTTTGACTTAGATCTGGATGTACTTCTTGAATCTTCCCCTTTTTCAGTGGATCGACCTCTAACCACCATTGCTTCTAATGTGGAGGTTTCTATATTAGTTTTCCTCTGAACCTCTTCAAACAACAAAACAAAATTTAAAGGTGTCAGTTGTGCTAAAGCTAATAAAAGTGACTAAGTGATTCTAGGATTCAAGCAATGAACACAATAACGTAATTGCCTTGTCTTCATCTTTGAATTTTACACCGATACTAGCTAATTGACATATAAGAGAATTGAAAATATTTAAATGATCATAAATTTTTATACCTTTCATTCACAAACTATATAGCTGCCTCTTCAAGTAGATCTGATTTGTCAAAGATCTTGTTATATAAAGACTCTCCATTTTACTCCATAAGCCTACAACTGTTTCCTCTCCAACAATATCGAAAAGAACACCATTTCTAAAGACAACTGAATTGTGCTAAGCGCTCTTGTATCAAGATCCTCCCAATTTTCATCAGTCATATTTGTAGATTTCTTTGATTTTCCAACCAACATTTTGTACAATCCTTGTTGCACTAACAAATCATGCATCTTGAGCTTTCATAGGTAAAAATTATTCTTCCCATTGAATCTCTCCACCTCGAACCTTACATTCAAAACCTTTTTCATTTGATGCTACAAAAAAATACCAAATCCTAACACAAATGCTGCAAAATAATTACTTTGATGTACCACTTGTGTAAACGAAAACGTAAAACTACAACTTAATAATAATATTGCAACACAAATTAGTTGCAAAGAAATATAGAAGGAAATTAAGTGGAATAAGAGAATAATTAACAAGACACAGATTTATGTGGTACAATCTTGACAATATGCCAAGGAAACATCCACGGGGCAAAGTATCAGCATTCTTATTGCTCAGAAAAACTGATTACAACCTTCACACAGCTGCTGCTCTTCAATTATCATTACAATATGATTTAGCCATCAAGACAACAAGATATATAATATCTACAACTTGTGTTAAACATAGAAAGATCCAACTTTGTTTTTATAGATTTGTTTCGTTTTATTGTATTAAGTCTTTATCTCTTTCAAAGATAATATTTTCCTTTCTTTATTTCTTTTATCTTTTCCAAAGATAAAAATCCACTTTATTTCTAATTTTATTGTCATAATCCAACACTGTTTGATAGTTCCTCATGATCTTAAAGGAAAAATCATTATCAAATCCATGAATTCAGGGATTAATCAATCAATTATGGGGATTTAAAAATCTGCCTCAATCATTGCAAATAAAATTAATCACTCTTAGTGTCGATGGTTAGGATTCAACATTTTGTTCAGTCGAAATTACTCTAGATTATTTTTCTTTTTGAAAACTTGCATGTACACCCGCATAATCATCTTTTTGTGATTCTATTATGGAGCCAACTTTGCCTTTGTAAGCTTGGTGAATGTAATTGTGTATTTGATTTAATGATTCTGTATACTTGCATGAATGCCTAATCGAATAAATGATCCTATCTTGCAAATAGGTTTGGAGGTTAACCACGATTGAAGATAGTAAATTGGTAGGTATCTAGTTTTTTCTTTTCTTGAAAGTTTTATGTAACAACCCGCGCACCTAGTTTAAGCTCCTCCTTTTGGCATACAAATATATCAAGGTGGTTGCGGCTAAACCATCTAAGGTAATCTTTCATCCCTCCTTGTTCTTTGTCTGTGTCCAATGCCGAATGCTCATACTATAAAAAATACATGTTGAAATACACAGCAACAAGAACACTGCATTTCGTGCTTGCATGTAGCGACCTCTATTATTTTTTTGGTTACTCGTGCCTTTAAAATACTATCCAATGGGTTGAGTTTTATTGTTTGATTTGCCCTTATCCTGTACCGAGTCCTCGCTACCATAATTCTCTTAAATGCTAGCTTTTGTTTTACCCTGGAACGTACCTCTTGAAAGTTTGGTATGGGCGGCGAATTTCCTCAGATAAGTGGCTAGGTGGGTCGGACTGTTGCACTTTTTATGCCATTTATTAGTTTCTCAAAGTAAAATGCCTTGCAGGCATGATAGCTAAGCCTAGGTCTCTGCGACGTTAACCAAGGGAGAATGCCATGACTTCCATGGAGGAGAGTTTGTTTGGATCCTGCACCATGCTAACCAAAGCCATTATTATTAATTGTGTCATCCTTTTCTACGTTCTTCATCTTATGGGTATTCTATGCTACTTCCATATGTATCCCTTTTACGTTCACATTAATGATACTATATTATTACTAACACTTGTAGCAGGGGGAGCTGCAAGGAATACGCTGATAGTATTATATAATTACTTGAACGTTATTGACCCTGTATCCTCCCATGAGCTAATGAATTCTATTGAATTACTTTTGAAATTTTCAAATCTCTCCCTATTTGTGAGACACTGTATAAAACTTTAAGCAAGCTATATATTCTATACCGAGAATTGAAGATTAAGTGAAAGATAAATTAGAAAACACCTAGGTTCAATGGACGTCACTGGCAAGTTTTCAAAATGATTTTAATATTATACATCACTCATAAATTTGTTAATATTATTGGTGTATTGATGATTTCTATGCCAACAGATATAACACTTAACTGCTCAAAGATTGTGCATATAAAATAATATACATAAACCATAATAAAATGGGATCATAAGAGAGAGGAAAAAGTCAGAAGGCATTATATAAACAATATGGAAATCTTGCAATCATTGTTTCATAATTCTCCAAGTCTTGTTGTTCTGTCAGTCTCAGGCTTAGCAAGATTTCTTGAGACAAAGTTTACAAAAATCATCACAGCTCATATGCTCCTGCAAACCCATCATTATCTGTATATTATCATCACAAAGGTACTAAATCCCAAGCATTCAGTATGTCCTCTACACTTACACTTCCATCTTTGTTGTTGTCCAAGGTATGAAATATTCTAACAAGATCCTCTCTTTGGATACTAGTCTGGATGTTTTCATTGTTAGAATCGTTGTTGTTCTCATCATTCAAAGAAATGGAAGATGGGCACTAGCCATCTGGCAGGATCTCTGAATATTTTTCATTGCTAAAGCCAAGAATCTTTGTTTTCATCATCTGGCTTGCAAAAACACAAATAATAGGACGACGGAATTGCAGTAGGCAACATATGGCTGAGAAGAGAATGCTTTCCAAACTTATAGACTTGAAAGATGCATTTAGATCTAATGGATGTGTTATAATTGCGTGATAGTATTTTGGAAATAAAAAGCTTACATGTATACTACAAAATTTTACCCCCTTCCCCAAAAGCTATTAGAAACCCAAAAATAGGCTAATAGTAAATGTCAAAGCCGAAATACCCATGTGATTAGATGAACCAGTATGAAGTCAATTATAGTTAAAATAGCACAAGTTTAAAACCCCTTACATATGGTTATGACGGCATTAACCAGTATGGAAAACAAAACCCTTATTTCCTTAGAAAGCATTGGCACTTAAACTACATGTCAGAGTGGATTTGAGGAGGAAGTTGCACTGTTCTAGGTTCAAATCCAAGGTTATTGAAGCCAACAAAAAAATTAGTGTTCAGAAAATAAAACACAGTTCCACCAAGCCAACTGTCAAATAGAAATCATAACTGCAAAAACACAAGAAATCTCGGAAACGAGGGTTGAGTATTTCTAACCCGACTTCTGCTAGCAGGGTCACCTTTCTCATGTTGGCTATGCTTGTACTTTCATCAGTTAGAAGACAAATAAGCAATAACCACAAGTCCAATCTGCTCTGCTAGTTCATATTCATTAAAATCAACACCTCTGAATATTTGTTTGTAAAATTATTGTAAAGAGGTAAGCACCCTCTATGTGCATATGATTTTTAAGGAGAGTTTACTTCTATACTTAATCAATTGAAATTACTTTGTGCATCAAAACCACTGCTATGCCTAAGTGAATCTTACAAGATGCCCAATGTGCCAACATGGTATATTTGTTTGTAAAATTGTGGTAAAGAGGAAATCACCGTCTGTGTGCATAAGATTTTCAAGGAGACTCTTTGCTTCTGTACTCAAGCAATTGAAATTACATTGTACACCAGGACTACTCATGTTTTAATTGAATTTTACAAGATGCCCAATGTGCCAACATCTTTTTGCCATCTTTCAGTGGAAAAATTACTAGAAGCCATTGTCTTAGTTGTACCAAGCTATGTACAAACCTACAAGCATAAGGAGGAATCGTGATAATCGTAGAGATTTTCTAAGGCCATATGACAAGACTCAATCGCCAGTCTTTTGTCAAGTTGCATTCTGATGGGGACGTCAGCACATGATCCTTTTAAAAATAATATGTACTTTTAGACTTTTAGTGATTGTCTTGGAAATATGCTTAACAATACATATTTGAACAGATTATTTAGTATGATCGAGTTGAAGCATTTGGGGGTAACTGATCTTCTCACAACACATTTAAGAGAGTGATGAAAAAGAAATATGGTAGAATATTACAGGAGCAGGGATAGGTAGAAGATACAATAGCATAAGTATCATTGTACATTCCAAATCATGGTAGTTCTCTGTACACAATGATTTTTTCATAAAATAAATTACTATTTTCAACAAACAACAAAAGCATCACACAGGCAGGGCTTGTTTCAAACTTCACAAATGACAGAAGCATCACATAGGCAGGGCCTGTTTCAAACTTCACAAACGACGGAGCACTAAATTGCGAGGTATTTAGGCCATCAAATACAGAAAGAGGAAATTTCATCTATGTTCATAAAGCAAAGGGACCTCATGTAGGCCATGGTGGCAGGACATACTCATATTTACTTTTCTATCTATATATGGAAGAACAGACTATCATTGACCCACACTGTAATTAATGGTGTCTGAGGCTTATAGTATAGATGAATAGAAAAATACATTGATTACCAATATTATTATGTACACAATGATAATTAAAAGATGTTAATGATATAAGTAAATAGTACACCATTGAATCCCTTGTTTTGAACAAACAACAGAAGCATCACACAGGCAGGACCTGTTTCAAATTTCACAAATGACACAACACTAAATTGCCAGCTATTTAGAACTGCATAAGTAAAAAAATCAAGAATGTAACTGTATAAGGTTTACATCAAATACAGAAAGAGGCAATTTCATCTATGTTAGGCCATGGTGGCAGGACATACTCATATTTACTTTTCTATCTATATACGAAAGAACAGATTAGTTTTCAAATCAAATAGTTTTCCAAGAAAAAGGTACCTATCACCATTTTTGCAAAGAATGCACAAATTTTCCAACAGAAGGTCATACAACCAAAAGAGATTGCACAAACCTACTATCTTTAAGATCACCTAGATCAATTTCCACTACAAAATTAAAAAACAAACAAATAAACATCTCCCTGCACATTGTTTAACTTATCTAGTATAGGCTACAATTTTGCTCCTATGCCTTTATTTCTCCTATCATGCACCTTTTATTTGTATTTTTAAAAACAAACAAATAAACATCTCCCTACACATTGTTTAACTTACCTAGTATAGGCTATAAATTTTCTCTTCTTCCTTTATTTCTCCTATCATACACCTTTCATTTGCATTTTTTTTTCCACATTGCAAAAACTACATCAGATGAGCCTCCGAAAATAAATGTGAGTTTACTTTTTGCATATCATGGAAAACATAACACTACCTTCTTTATGTTACAGGAAAGCATGGCCAGTGGTAGTTAGGAAGACATAAAATTACATAACTGTACATTTTTAAGTACCACAAGTGCATGATTTTTTTTTTGAATAAGTGAAAGGAGGATTCTTCAGCAAAATAATAAAATGCAGAAATGCATCATCTAATATTATGAAACAATTCATCCCACGTGTATGTTCAAAAATTAGTTATTTTAGTGATTGCAGTTCTGGTTAGCACAAAAATTAGACTACAGTACATTTATGTGCTTTCTGTGACATTAGTGCCAGTTGTGCCTTGCCATTGTTCAGTTGGTATGAGAGTGTGACACATCATGAAGAAGTAGATGTATGTTCAGAGCTTTAAGGTTCTGCAGGCCTGCTGTCAAATGGAAGGATCTCTACAGGTATGGAATGGACAAAGTAAGGTGGACAGGATGCAAATCCAGTTCCTCTAAAGTCAGTGAAGGTCCCAAGAAGACTCTCCATCGGGGGAAGCAACATATTGGCCAGTAAAGCATATTTGTGAAAAAATATGGTGTACATAAGGTCAGCTACTTTGGTTAGCACCACAAGGTAAAAGCATTACCCAAGGCAGACTCAAATGAATGACACTTCAAGGCCCTTCTAGATGTGTCACCTACAGATGAACAGAAAATTAGCCATCCACCTCCTCAGTTGTAAATTGGCAGCGAAGGGTTTTGTCATAGCTGGTTCAAAAGTTGGGTTGCATCTAGGTTTATCTAGATAACATAACATCTCTGATTGAATCATGGACCTGCCCTAGCAAGAGCTTCCAAGAGGCCAAAATTTGGAGGATAAGTATGCTATAGTTATGTGAAATGTGTGGTAGGAGAAGAATAGAAATTCTCCAAAGATAAAGCCTAATCTTAGCAAAGGTGTGCAGCTCAAATCAGGGAGACTATTTTAGAATCAGTCAATACTTCCAAAAAGGTCAACCCAAGTAAGATATGTACCAGGAACAAAAGGATCTTGGTGAGTTCACAGAAAATCAGAATGCAAGCAGTTAATAGGGAGGATGTTAGACAGTCCCCCACTTGCTGCGGTTTATCTGAAACTCAACTTTGTCCTTGGAAAGGAGGGGTGGGATGTAAACCAACGAACCAAGAGAGAAACTCAATAGGCTTCTCTTTGATTTTAATTCCTAGAGGTACCAATAGCGCAGTCCAAGCAGCGGCCTTTGCAAAAATATTGAAGATGGTTGTAGATTTGTGGGTCAAGAATCTGGAGGTGAGGACATTCATAGGTTTTTATCAGCGCTATGAAGAAAAGGGTAAACCCTGAGCTAGAAATTGAGAATTCTCCTAACTAGAGGCCAACATCCCCACCACTGCTTCTATTCCATATGGTTAATATTTTTTCATTGTTCCTGGGAAGATAACCAAACATCGGAGTAGCAGAGATGCAATTTTAACCAATAATGATTGCCTTGAACTTGAGGTCTAAGAACAAAATCCCACTTATTGTGTTGTTGAATTTTTAATCAAGAGGGAAGGTAAGTAATTTTTTGAAAGGTTAAGGAACATAATTCATAGCCTCATCTTATTTTTCCACCTTTCGTTGATTTGATGACAGAACAAATCAACAAGGACAGAAAAATCTTAATTGGGAGTGGGTTGTACCCAGGGGCATGTCAGAATTAACACTCCCTTGATAACAAGCTGCTACTCATTCTCTTATCACATCTCACTGATTTTTGTATTGACTTCCTATTTGCATAACCAAATTTGGGTTTTTCTCTACAAGAAGTAGTTTCATCCATAATGTCCAAAAAAGAGTAGAATGCCTCAATTAAGATTTCCAATTTCTGCTTGAAGCAGCTACCCATGCTTCCTCACCACAATACGCTCTGTATCAGGCCACAAGTATCTAGCAAGCAATGGGATTAAAAGACATAACTTTATGATTGTGACAGATTTACTGATTTAGTCCATAAATTTGCTACTTTGCTTTGGAATAAAAAAGTCTTTGTATGGGTGGTTTGTGAAAATTATCAAACCTGAAGTTACAAACAGAGTTGAGGCATTAGCTGGTGAAGATGAATCCGTAAGGCAAAGGAGGAGAGCGAAAAAGGAGAGAAGAAAGTGGTTAGAGAATCGGAATAGAGATTAAGTCCTTACAAGGCCACATTAAGGAAATAAAAAAGTGTTGTAGTGAAATGCTCGAAGTACATCCATACTATGCATGTATAGGTTCACGAAAAAATGTGTAAGGTTCCAAGCACTTGACCCCTACTGATTCTTTGACAAAACTCTGCCATATAACATGCAATCAAGAAATTGATACATCCCACTTGACATTCTCGTTGGAACACAATTACCTTGTGTGGCTCCCAGAATATAGGAACTTCTATTAGTCGGTGGACAAGGCGGTGAAGATAAAGACAAGCTTAGACATCTTGCGATGAAGTGGCAGTCAATCTTCATAGTCGATTGGACATGCAACACCTTTCACGTCAACATGCCAACTGCACCAGACAGACGGAAAACCAACACAACTTACCGGCAACTAAGTGCAGTTTGAGAGCATCAGACAGGTATCCGGTTGACAGCAGGAAGTTTCCCGAACAACAACCAGGCTTAGCGGCGTGAGACAACATTCCGGCTGGAAGCTGGTACAAAATATAGCCTATCGGCTAAATTAATAGTAATGGACTCTGAAATTACCCTAGTACCTACCTAATAAGGTTTTGAAACATTTATAATTTTGTGGGTAGAATTCATATTGGTGTTAACCGTATTATCATTTATGCTAACTTAATATTTCACTTCGTATTTAGAAATATCATTAAGGTCTTTTGCACTTATTTCTATGTAAATCTTAAAGATATAATAAGACCTATATTTCCTTAATCTAAGAATTTAGATTATTCTTCAATTTTAGATTGATTGTTGGTATGATTAACTTGTATGGGACAAGAGGTTGGTTGTTATTAATCAAAAACAACATACATGTAACTTGATGTAAAAGAAAGTTGTATTATACTTATAACGTTGATATTATAAATTTACTCTAGATGTAAGTAAATAGTTGTTATGAAAATATTTTTATTGAAATGGGAAATTAAGTTTATTAGCTTTATAGAAAATTCATTGAAAAACTAGGAATGAAGAATCTCTAGTCATCCTATTCGATAAAATATCTTGTTGGGTCTTTTGTCAAACCTTATGTTTATTAATTAAGATTAGAGTCAATAAGACAAAATAGAGTATTGTCCTAATTTTGATTTACAAATGTCGCTTGCATATATTTCAATTGTCATTATCATATTGTTGTTACCATCTTACATATTCCTTGTATGACACTTGATATGTTTTCATCAAGAAATATATGTAGTGTCTTTATATGAATATACACCTTCCAATGCAAACCAAGGCTATAGCATTGATCTTCTATGATTTTGCACAATGATTCAAGGTCGCTGTCAATAAGCATGTTTCTCATTAAATCTTACTCGACAATAAGTATAGTAATACTTGTACTTTAATTCTTCCAACTGGGTTCACTTGGTATCCAAGTAGATGATTTGAAGGCATTACCTTTACATTAGAGATGCATTAATTTTGCATGTTGCTAAGGAATTATAATAAGGATCGATTTGTATGCTTCCATTTGTAAAATTTGAATGAATTACAAAGTTATTATCAAAGTTGGATTTCAAAAAGTCTCTATGCCTATTTTAAAAAAGAATTTGCAAGTTGTTGGATGTATTTTGAAGATCTAAACTGATGAAGAACGTGAATTCAATCTTCTGCATGAGAAGGATTTGAATGTGTATTTATTCACTCTGGATCATAAATAGGTTACCATATTCATCAATGTTTTCCTTTTGTATTCAGTATGCTTGTTATTATTTTATGAGTGTTTGTGGAAAGTTTACCTTCTGGAATAGGTGTCGAATGTAGATGCACATGGAGCACAGATTTTTCTTTTTCTAGATAGATACTATTTTATTGTTGTATACAACATTTTTTTTGGCCAAGCTTTGAAGACCATTGAAATAGATGGACATGTTTTATAATATTGCTCGCTGCCACATCCTAGCATTGATCATTACATGTTCTAGTGGATAAAAATGCATGTAGATATGTTAAACATGCACCATATTTCATCCTGCCATTGATATCTTTTTGCTAAGTATTCCATGCAGGGTTGGTGGTTCTTCATGTCAAGAAGAACTCACTAGGGAAGTGTAAGCTTTGTGGTTGGGCAAAAAAAGTGCCTAAAGCATGTTTTCGACTACTAATCAGTGGATGACTAAATGATAGTCAAAGGTGATCAAAGGCTTTACTATTTGCATCTCCTCATAATTATTGACTTGTTATTGTTCATCTTGTGTGGACGATTCTAGTGTAATTGTACATTAATGTACTTCCATTATATTATTTTGACTTGTTCGCATTGTTTGCCTAAGTCAATCTTTTATATATTGTCGTATGTAAGAATGTAATGTCAAGTGATGACATGTCATGTAATGAAGTATTTCCCTTGATTTAATGTAAATGAATAAATCTCTTGCTAATTATTGGTTATTTTAATGTTATTTGAGATCTATACCTTACACTAGCCCTCTTAGTGAAAGACCTTGAGTAATTTTTGCAAACCTTGCATATTTCTTCAAATAGTAATTTTGAGATGTCCCCTACCCAAATAAGGTTAAGGGAATCCATGCAATCATCATTGACTCCTCTTAAGAAGAATAATTTCAAGGATTCATCTGATAGTCTATTTTGGTGAGACTTCTTAAGGAAAAACTAAAATCTTCTTACATAATCCTCAAGTGGTTCATCTTCTTTTTCTGACATCTTAAAAATATCACCCCTCTTCCTATCAATTTCCCTACAATAATCTTGATATTTTTCTAGGAACTTGGTCTTCATAGTGCTCCAATTTGGAACAACATCTATTTCTAAACCCATTAACCATCTTAGAGCTACATCCTTCAAGGTTGCTAGAAATAGTTTGAACCTATGTGCATCTATTGTATAATCATAACTTCTACACATGAAATCAAACTCAAACAAGTAGGTATCTAGGTCCTTAGTATTCAAGCCATATAAAATAGGAAATGTTGAAGGAGGTTTTTTCTTCAATGTAGTTGCTCTTTCTTGGTTGGCAATGGGGAACTCAAAATTTACATGCTCTAGTGGGTCTTCAATCACTGTATCAACCATGGTTAAGAAGGTCTCCTTTGTATTTGCAATGGATGTTGGTGTTAGGGAAAGTTCTTCTTCAAGAATACCCTTGCTCTATTCACTTTGATCACCAATATCCTCTTTAGCTTCATTCTTTGAGGGGAGAAATCTTCCCAAAGCATCTCACTGCCTCCACATATAAAAGTTGTGACCTTTATTTCAACAACTCCTACAAAATTTTAGTAAATCATTTTGGTGTTGGTGGATTAAAACATGATTATCCTATTGCTAGAAACAAAACACTAAATAATGAAAGCTTGAAATAACATAGGTGAATCTTGAATGTAGCACCATCCTTGACAACGACACCAAAAATGTATGGCCCAGCTAATGCTCAATAAACTTGGTGATATCTACACAATTGAATAGAGGTGGTTCCCAATTAAACATTCCACTAAACCCTTGTAAAGACTCCATTTAATTATCAACCAGTGATAGTGTAAGCTCGTGATGATGCTATAATTTTATGTACATCCAAATACTCTATACTACTTATATCATCTTAGTATAGGTGTTTACACGTGGAAAAACATAAATTGCAAAATAGTAAAAAATAATTAAATCAAGAACTACTGCTACGGGTACTTACATCTTAAGACTATTACTAGTTCACGGTTAAAACCAAACTTTGTAACTAAATAATACCACTAAATTGTCTCACTCCTAAATACTTATAAACACTTGTCTAACTTTGGAGGTTAATGCATTGAGATAAACAAAACATAAAGTATAAAACAAGATCTCATTCATGATTTCATTCATATACAAAACATGAAGAATCTAATTAAAATAAATGCAATAATGAAAAAAACTATTGTAACAACTGGAATGAATTATGGAGCACAATTACATTGAGTGGCCCTTGCTCAAGTGACTATATCCACAATATAAGCTCAAATCTAACTTCTTAAATCAACTGATCATAATGATAAACTAAAAAAGTCTTCATTACTAAAACGCGATTTCACAATCTAACAAGAATCTTCAGAGATAGCTTATTCATGAAAGCATAACTAGAAAATAAAGTATTGTCTTGTATAAAAATGAAAAACTATCTATTTGAACATATCCCTATGCTATATCTACTCTTGAACCACTGCACCAACTTATAGGTTTGGGGGATGTTTGTTGAAATAAGGAGTCAAAACAGAAAACTTAAATGCAAATCACTACTCCCCTACGAAATAGAGAGTGAAAAAGTTTGTATAACTAAAAATATGGAATAAGACGATTAGGACAGAAGCTCTGCTTCAACGAAATAACAAAAATGTGGACTATGAAAATAGTCACATTAGCTTCCCAATCATAGCAAACTCCTTCTCTCTCTAGTAGTCTTATTAAATGATCTAGTGATCCACAATCATCCTCATTAATGAATGCCTACATTATTGCAATGACCAGGTTCCTATCATTCTAGAATCTCCACTGCATCACTATATGAAATCCTTTGGCTGCAGGCAACACTTCTTAGTTGCTACGGGTTACAATCTACTTTCTCTGGCTTCTTTCCTACAAGGATTCAGTTCATCCAACATATACACAATACTAATAACCATAAATTAAACATAAATCCATACTGCTTTCCATACAAATTCACACATTTCAATCATGTAATTAACAACATATCATGAACATATTTCCATACATCAATACTAGGTTCAAATTGCATGAAAGATATAAATAGATAGATAATGTTTTAGGAATGTATATGAAATGAGCATCTAGAAATGTCTAAAACCATGAGATTTAAACAGCATAAAACTAGCTAATATTTGGTCTCATCGCACATGAAAATAAATGCTCCTAAGATAGGGACAAGACTACATGAAAAATGGGATGGGTATGAAAATATTATTGGATTACATAATTTTTCATACTGTATTATTTATGAAAATCCTAGAGTGATCAAGTATCTTAGAGTATGTAACACTCAAAAATATATATGCAAAGTAGATATGAAAAAATATAAGGATATCATGGTGATTTGTTTCCTCTATGAGAAGAAATGATATATAGAGTGATCTAGAGGTGGTAGAGAAGGTGGGTCAATTTTTTTTTTATGATATGGTGGAGTGGTGGTAATGTTCAAGTTTCATTTTGGGAGGTGGGTAGTGGATATCAATATTGATGGTGGTGGGATGGGGAATGTAATGGAACACTTGATGGAAAGTGTGCTAGAATGGAAGTGAGAGTGGAACTAGAGATCACACTTGTGTTAGAATTGTATAGTGGCACAAAAAAGGAGGAGTTTTAAGAAGGTCAAGAATGAGAGGTGGATCCATCGAAGGTGCCAAGACAGTCTACACCCTTTTGGGGTGAGGCTCATTTTATTCTTAATGAGGGACACAAAGGGCCACGATAACAGGTGGAGAAGGAGATGGAGGAATGATCATATTAGGATATAGTTATATGGGATGGGGATTTTTAGTTTCAAGTATCTCCATAAAAACTCACTCTCTAGCCATAACATATCATTGATGCTTATATTATAGCACAAGTTGGTTTTATTGGTGATAGGTTTTAGATAGAGCCATGGTAGGAGGGTGATGATCTCTTTGTTTTAGTTGTGGGATGTTCTATGACTATAGAATAGTAGAAATAATAAATCTAATAAGTTCAAGTTTAAGATACCTAGGGTGTAATAGGGTCACTTGCTAAAGGTTTTATGAATAAGATAGCAAGTTAAGTAGGCTTGAACTTGGAGGAAAATCCATGGTTAATCAGAATTGGATTAGAGTAATACCAAGATGAATGACCTCCCAAGAAGTCTCGATGCTTCACCCTTATAAAAATCATTCAAATGCAATAAATACCAAGTTAACACATGATTTTTATGAGAAATAGATCATATAAATCACTCCAAATAAAATATAAATTAATAAATTTAACTCAAACTAAACAATTAAAATCCTGATAAAATAAGATAATAATTCTATTTGTCAAATTATATAAATTGAATAACTAGTTAACTAAATATGCATCCTCTAATTCTTCGACTCATATGGGAACTTAACTAAAATTCTAAAATTCATGATATTCATGAATGGATCATTTTCCTTTGCAAGGAAAATCTATTGTTGTCAAAGTATAATTGTTTAGATATGAAGCTAATTGACATTAATCAACAAATGAAAGGTGACAAAAATAGTGAAGATAAATAGAAAAAGCCCTAATGTGCCACAGATTGTTGCTACTGCCACCTCTTAGGGAGGAATACAGATAAAGGATGCAATAATTTTTTTAGGAAGTAGTCATGATTGGTAATAGGGTTGTGAGCTTCATCTTAATGCTAAGTGAACCGTAGATTTTGGGGGAAAGTGGCTCTCTTACACTTCTAGGGTTTTTCACCTAAAAGGAGAAAGGTCTTTCTTCCCAAAAAACTTGGAGGTTCATTCAAGATTAATGTAAAATTTGATTGAAATGGAAGGTCCTAAATGCAATAAACTGATAAAAGAAACTAATTAATAATGTGAAGCTAATGATTTATGTAGAATGTTTCGAAACACAATGCAAAATGACCTAAGAATGCAAACAAAAAACAAAATAAATAAAGGAGACTAGAGTGGTGTACTTGGAAATTGGAATGTAATGCAGAGGGGTTCTAGAATCTTTTAGATTATGTTGTTGTGGCCAATTGGGACACTTATGCCAAGTTGGGTGACTTAGTCCTATTTTAGGGAGATTCTGTCGGAACAGGTTTCGGGAAACTAGGTATCTAGAACTGCATAAATCACTTTCCAGACCTAATAGTGGGACTAATTCACCAATGATGGTGACTTATTCCACCTTCAACTTTCGAGAATCTTAAAGATGCAATCTGTAGCTTTCAATTTGTACTTCAGCTCCTGACAAGAATCCAGATTTGAATCTACAAACTTTGACCTGTAGGTTGTCTCCAAGATTCTTTTACGTTTTTGTTGACTTTGAATGATGTTGACACCCTTTAACACCTTGCTCTTTGAAAAATCTGCATATAAGACCTCCAAAACACACATGCAAGGAGGGAAAAAGGGTTAAGGGTTAGAGAATAGGGGTTGCCTTAGTCAAACCCCATTTTGGTAATAAAACCCTTGAAAATGAAATGAAATGGAAACATAATGATGAATGAACAACATGCAAATGCTACAACTCACCAAACCTGTGAAGTAAAAATCTGAAGATATGCAAGTAGATGCTCCAATGGATGAATGTTTAAAGTTCCTAGAGTGATTGCTTGAATGATTGGATGCTTGGATTCTTGAAGAATGAATTGTTGGGGGGGTGAAAATGAAGGGAAAACACTTTATTTATACATGATTTGCCCCAATTCTCGAAAATACCTCATCACAGGCCGACCTCAATGTCTAATATCTCGCTAGAAAAATAAAATAATTTTAATTTTTATGCCAAATGGGACTAAGTCGCCCTAGGTGGTGACTTGGTCCCACTAGGGTAATTTTACTGTGTGTCAAGAATTAAAGTGCATTTAATGATGTTTAACAAGACTATTCTTTGAGATATACTTAAGTATGACCTGTAAGTGCATTAAGGGGCCATTTAAACATAAAAATTGGTCAAATTATTGATGAAAAGCCTAGAAAAGTGTGAAATTTTGTTAAAAATTCTTACAACACTTTGAAATAAGGAAGTGGTAAGAGGTTATTTAGGTGCATTATACTAGAAAGGTCCTAGAAAAGTGTGAAAGTGGGTTACAACACTTTTGAACGTCTTTGTAAGACATCATAAGTTTTTTATTGATTTACAAGCATTCAAGGCCTAATGTGAATGTGTTGACCACATTACAACATCAAATTTAGGCAAAATCAAGCCAAAACCCATAGGAAAGGCCCAAATGAGCATGAAAATGTCCAAGGATACATTTAGCCCCCACTTTAGTGAGAGGATGAACTTGATTCAAACTCACACTAAAGTAGACATTCAGAAGAGGGGTCTAACTATACCAATGCAGATGACAAAGGATGACGAAGATCAAAGGAAATGGTCAAGCCCCTAGGATCCAAGATTCTAAGTCAAACCAACATAAGCGCAAAAGGACACACACAAGGTGAATGATTTGTAAAAAACAAGATACGCGATCATACAATGGCAAGAACTAAAGAAAGAGAAGAACGAAAGTAAAAAGGTGGATCAAGATTTGACCGTTTGTCCAGATCGTTGTGTATTAGATCTAGGTTGTTTGTCCAAAAATATGCATACTCACTCTAAGACAACGAAACTCTTGGTTTTCCGCTAGGTGAGAAATCCAAGAAGGTGAGAAACATACACTCATGGTTGGTATGCACTCACACACACGCAGGTGGCTATGGGGAAAGTCATGCCACTAGTTGGGCTTTCCGCTTAAATCATACCAAAGTTATATCTCTTGATAACTTTAATAAGGTGTCACAAAAGAAAATGAAATTTTGAGCTTCATGAGACAAGCAAAACTTTGTATGCTTGGAGCTCATAAACAAATGCAAGATGGCACCACAGGCATGCATGTTGTGTTATGCAAGGTGGCTATATAAAAAAATTGTAAATGTGAAATAGTGTAAGGAGTGTTCAAAGGGAATTTTCTTAGTTCGTGCAAGGTCTCATCTTAGGGAACATTGTGCTTAATGTCTCCAAGAGAGAAAAAGTGCAAATGGTCTCATCTTGTTTCCAAGAGAGGACAAGTGCAATGTCTCATCCTGAGTAACATTATACCTAATGTTTCCAAGACAGGGAATCACAAGAAAAAGAAAATCACACAATGAAATGTGAGTGTCGATGTATGCCCCCACATTAAAGCAGTTGCTGACACCATTATTGTGAGCAATTGTTTTAAGGTATAAGAAGACACAAGAGCTTATGCGGAAAGCCTTATGCTAAGTCATATGTTTCCAATAAGCTACATCATGAACAAGGTAGTATGTCACATACGAGTCAACTTAAGACATACATATGTCCACATCCCAAGCTTGCTCTTATATGTTCATGAAAGGCTAACAACTAGAGAAAAGAGGCACCAACAAGTGATATATGAGGACAAGGCTACCTAACCCCTTGCCCCCACTTAATGTAGGATAAGAGTGAGCCAAAAGGATTAATGAAATGCATGGTAGAGTGAGAATCAATATCAATTACAGGAATGAGGTGCCTCCACATGATGAAGAATACTAAAATCCTTAAGATTTTGGCTTTTACTACTCAAGGATTTTATGTTGGGTTCACCAAAATGAACCGTAGATTTTCGAGGAAAGTGGCTCTCTTACACATCTAGATTTTTTCACCTAAAAGGAGAAAGGTCTTTCTTCCCAAAAACTTGGAGCTTCATTCAAGATTAATTTAAAATGTGATTAAAATGGAAGGTCCTAAATGCAATAAATTGATAAAAGAAACTAACTAATTATATTGTGAAACTAATGATCTATGTAAGATGTTTGAAAACACAATGCAAAATGACCTAAGAATGCAAAAAAATAAAAAATAAAAAATAAAAGAGACTAGAGTGGTGCACCTAGAAAATTGAATTTGATGCAGAGGGGTTCTAGAGTCTTTCATATTTTTCTATTGAGGACAACTGGGACACTTATGCCAAGTTGGGTGACTTAGTCCTGTTTCAGGGATATTCTGCTGGAACAAGATTCGAGAAATTGGGTATCCAAAACTGCATAAATCACATTTCAGGCCCAACAATGGGACTAATTCATCAATGATGGCAACTTAGTCCACCTTCATATTTTGAGAATCTAGAAGATGCAATGTGTAGCTTTCAATTTGTACTTAAGCTCCTAACAAGAATCCAGATCCGAATCTATAGACTTTGACCTATAGGTTGTCTCCAAGCTTCTTTTAGGGTTTTGTTGGCTTTGAATGATGTTAAAACCTTTTAACACCTTCCTCCTTGACAAAACTGCATACAAGACCTACAAAACACACATGCAAAGAGGGAAAAAGGGTTAAGGGTTAGAGAATAGGGGTTTGCCTTAGTCAAACCTGATTTTGGTAATCAAACCCTTGAAAATGAAATGAAATGGAAAGATAATGATGAATGAAAAACATGCAAATGCTACAACTCACCAAACCCTTGAAGTAGAAATCTAAAGATGTGTAACTAGATGCTCCAATGGATGAATGTTTGAAATACCTAAAGTGATTTCTTAAATGCTTGGATGCTTGAAGAATGAATTGTTGGGAGGGTGAAAATGAGGGGAAAACCCTTTATTTATACATGATTTTCCCTAATTCCCAAAAATACCTCATCACAGGCTGACCTCAAGGTCTAGAGAATAATATCCCACCAGAAAAATAAAATAATTTTGATTTTTAAGCTAGATGGGACTAAGTCACCCTAGGTGGCGACTTGGTCCCACTAGGGCAATTTTACTAGGTGTCAAGAATTAAAGTGCATTTAATGATGTTTAACGAGATTATTCTCCGAAACATACTTAAGTATGACCTCTAAGTGCATTAAGGGGCCATTTAAACATAAGAAAGGGTCAAATTATTGATGACAAGCCTAGAAAAGTGTGAGAGTTTGTTATAACTCCTTACAACACTTTGAAATAAGGCTCTGTAAGAGGTTGTTTAGGTGAATTATACTAGAAAGGTCCTAGAAAAGTGTGAAAGTGGGTTACAACACTTGACAACACCTTTGTAAGACATCATAAGGTTTTTATTGATTTACAAGCGTTCAAGGCATAATGTGAATGTGTTGACCACATTACAACATTAAATCTAGGAAAAATCAGGCCAAAATCCATTGGAAAGTCCCAAATGAGCGTGAAAATGTCTGAGGATATATTTTTCTACATTACATTTTGCCCCCACTTTAGTGAGAGGATGAACTTGCTTTGAACTCATACTAAAGTAGACATTCAGAAGAGGGGTCTAGTTGTACCAATGCAAACGACAAAGGATGATAAAGATCAAAGGAGATGGTCAAGCCCCTAGGATCCAAGATTCTAAGTCAAACCAACATAAGCGCAAAAGGACACACACAAGGTGAATGATTTGCAACAAAATAAGATACGCGATCATGCAATGGAAAGAACTAAAGGAAGAGAAGAAAAAAAGTAAAAAGGTGGATCAAGCTTCGATTGTTTATCCAGCTCATGGATCAAATCTAGGTTGTTTGTCCAAAAATATGAATACTCACTCTTAGATGATGGAACTCTTTGCTATCTGTTGGGTGAGAAATCCAAGAAGGTGAGAAACATACAGTCATGGTTGGTATGCACTCACACACACCCAGGTGGCAATGGGGAAAGTCGTGTCACTGGTTGGGCTTCCCGCTTAAACCATACCAAAGTTATATCTCCTGATAACTTTAATAAGGCACCATAAAAGAAAATGGAATTTTGAGCTTCATGAGACAAGCAAAACTTTGTATGCTTGGAGCTCATGAACAAATGTAAGATGGCACCACAAGCATGCAAGTTGTGTTATGCCAGGTGACCATATAACAAAATTGTAAATGTGAAATAGTGTAAGGAGTGTTCAAAGGGATTTTTCTTAGTTCGTGCAAGGTCTCATCTTAGGGAACATTGTACATAATTTCTCCAAGAGAGGAAAAGTGCAAATGGTCTCATCTTGTTTCCAAGAGAGGACAAGTGCAATGTCTCATCCCGAGCAACACTATACCTAATGTTTTCAAGAGAGGGAATCGCAAGAAAAATAAAATCACACAGTGAAATATGAGTGTCGATGTACGCTCCCACTTTAAAGCGGTTATTGATACCATTATTGTGAAAAATTTCTTTAAAGTAGAAGAAGACATGAGAGCTTATGTGGAAAGCCCTATGCTAAGTCATATGTTTCCAATAAGATACATCATGAAAAAGGTAGTATGCCACATGCGAGTCAACTTAAGACATGTCATCCACATACCAAGCTTGCTCTTATATGTTCATGAAAGGTTAACAACTAGAAAAAAGAGGCAACGCCAAGTGAAATACGAGGACAAGGCTACCTAACCCCTTGCCCCCACTTAATGCAAAACGAGTGAGCCGAAAGGATTGATGAAATGCATGGTAGAGTGAAAATCAGTATGAATTAGAGGAATGAGGTGCCCCCACATAAGGAAGAATACCAAGCTCCTTAAGATGTTGGATTTTATTGCTCAAGGATTTTACATTAGGTTCACCAAAATGAACCTTATATTTTGGGGGAAAGAGTCTCTCTTACACTTCTAGGGTTTTTCACCTAAAAGGAGAATGGTCTTTCTTCCCAAAATCTTGGAGGTTCATTCAATATTAATGTAAAATTTGATTGAAATGGAAGGTCCTAAATGCAATAAATTTATAAAAGAAACTAACTAATAATGTGAAACTAATGATTTATGCAAGATGTTTGAAAACACAATGCAAAATGACCTAAGAATGCAAATAAAAAACAACAAAAATAAAAGAGATTGGAGTGGTGGACCTAGAAACTGGAATGTGATGCAAAGGGGTTTTGGAATCTTTCAGATTCTGCTTTTGAGGCCAACTAGGACACTTATGCCAAGCTAGACGACTTAGTCCTATTTTAAGGAGATTATACTGGAACAGGTTTTGGGAAACAGGGTATCCAGAACTACATAAATCACATTTCAAGCCTAGTAGTGGGACTAATTCACCAATGATGGTGACTTAGTCCACCTTCAACTTTCAAGAATCTCGAAGATGCAGTCTGTAGCTTTCGATATGTACTTTAGCTCTTAATAAGAATCCAGTTTTGAATCTATAGGCTTTGACCTGTAGGTTGTCTCCAAGCTTCTTTTAGGGTTTTGTTGACTTTGGATGATGTTGATACCTTTTAACACCTTGCTCTTTGATAAATATGTATATTAGACCTGCAAAACACACATGCAAAGAGGGAAAAAGGGTTAAGGGTTAGAGAATAGGGGTTTTCCTTAGCCAAACCCCATTTTGGTAATCAAACCCTTGAAAATGAAATGAAATGGAAAGAGAATGATGAATGAACAACATGAAAATGCTACAACTCACCAAACCCCTGAAGTAGAAATATGAAGATATGCAAGTAGATGCTCCAATGGATGAATTTTTGAAGTTCCTAGACTGATTGCTTAAATGCTTGGATGCTTGGATGCTTGAAGAATGAATTGTTGGGGGGGTGATCATTAGGGGAAAACCCTTTATTTATCCATGATTTTCCCTAATTCCCAAAAATACCTCATCATAGGCTGACCTCAAGGTCTAGAGAATAATATCCTGCTAGAAAAATAAAATAATTTTGATTTTTAAGCCAGATGGGACTAAGTTGCCCTAGGTGGTGACTTGGTCCCACCAAGGCAATTTTATCAGGTGTCGAGAATTGAAGTGCATTTAATGATGTTTAAAAGGATTATTCTTCGAAACATACTTAAGTATGACTTGTAAGTGCATTAAGGTGTCATTTAAACATAATAAAGTGTCAAATTATTGATGACAAGCCTATAAAAGTGAGAGAGTTTGTTACAAATTCTTACAACACTTTGAAATAAGGCTTGGTAAGAGGTTATTTAGGTGAATTATACTAGAAAGGGCCTAGAAAAGTATGAAAGTGGGTTACAACACTTCACAACACCTTTGTAAGATATCATTAGGTTTTTATTGATATATAAGTGTTCAAGGCATAATGTGAATGTGTTGACCACATTACAACATTAAATCTAGGAAAAATCAGGCCAAAATCCATAGGAAAGGCCCAAATGAGCTTGAAAATGTCTAAGGATACATTTTTCTATAGTACATTTAACCCCCACTTTAGTGAGAGGATGAACTTGCTTCAAACTCATACTAAAGTAGACATTTAGAAGACGGGTCCAGTTGTACCAATGCAGACGGCAAAGGATGACAAATATCAAAGGAGATGGTCAAGCCCCTAGGATCCAAGATTCCAATTCAAACCAACATAAGCACTAAAGGACATACACAAGGTGAATGATTTGCAAAAAAAAAAGATATGTGATCATGCAATGGAAAGAACTAAAGGAAGAGAAGAACTAAAGTAAAAAAGGTGGATCAAACTTTGACCGTTTATCCAGCTCGGTGTGGATCAAATCTAGGTTGTTTGTCCAAAAATATGAATACTCACTCTTAGACGATGGAACTCTTAGATGTCTGTTGGGTGAGAAATCCAAGAAGGTGAGAGACATACACTCATGGCTAGTATGCACTCACACACACCCAATTGGCTATGGGGAAAGTCGTGTCACTGGTTGGGATTCCCACTTAAACCATACCAAAGTTATATCTCATGATAACTTTAATAAGGCGCCATAAAAGAAAATGGCATTTCAAGCTTCATGAGACAAGAAAAACTTTGTATGCTTGGAGCTCATGAACAAATGCAAGATGGCACCACACGCATGCAAGTTGTGTTATGCCAGGTGGCCATATAACAAAATTGTAAATGTGAAATAGTGTAAGGAGTATTCAAAGGGATTTTTCTTAGTTTGTGCAAGGTCTCATCTTAGAACACATTGTACATAATGTCTCCAAGAGAGGAAAAGTGCAAATGGTCTCATCTTGTTTCCAAGAGAGGACAAGTGCAATGTCTCATCCCGAGAAACACTTTACCTAATGTTTTCAAGAGAGGGAATTGCAAGAAAAAGAAAATCACATAGTGAAATTTGAGTGTCAATGTACACTCCTACTTTAAAGCGGTTACCAACACCATTATTGTGAAAATTTTCTTTAAATTAGAAGAAGACATGAGAGCTTATGTGGAAAGACCTATGCTAAGTCATATGTTTCCAATAAGCTACATCATGAAAAAGGTAGTATGCCACATGCGAGTCAACTTAAGACATGTCATCCACATACCAAGCTTCCCCTTATATATGTTCATGAAAGGTTAACAACTAGAAAAAAGAGGCAACGACAAGTGAAATACGAGGACGAAGCTACCTAACACCTTGCCCCCACTTAATGTAGAACAAGAGTGAGCCGAAAGGATTGATGAAATGCATGGTAGAGTGAAAATCAGTATCAATTAGAGGAATGAGGTGCCCCCACATAAGGAAGAATACCAAGCTCCTTAAGATGTTGGATTTTACTAGTCAAGGATTTTACGTCGAGCTCACCAAAATGAACTGTAGATTTTGGGGGAAAGTGGCTCTCTTACACTTCTAGGGTTTTTCACCTAAAAGGAGAAAGGTCTTTCTTCCCAAAAACTTGGAGGTTCATTCAATATTAATGTAAAATATGATTGAAATGGAAGGTCCTAAATGTAATAAATTTATAAAAGAAACTAACTAATAATGTGAAACTAATGATTTATGCAAGATGTTTGAAAACACAATGCAAATGAAAAACAACACAAATAAAAGAGACTAGAGTGGTGGACCCGAAAACTGGAATGTGATGCAAAGGGGTTCTGGGCTCTTTCAGATTCTTCTTTTGATGCCAACTAGGACACTTATGCCAATCTGGGCGACTTAGTCTTGTTTTAGGGAGATTCTATCGGAATAGGTTTCGGGAAACTGGGTATCCAGAACTACATAAATCACATTTCAAGCCCAGTAGTGGGACTAATTCACCAATGATGGTGACTTAGTCCACCTTCAGCTTTCAAGAATCTCGAAGATGCAATCTATAGCTTTCGATATGTACTTTATCTCTTGATAAGAATCTAGTTTTGAATCTATAGAGTTTGACCTATCGGTTGTCTCCAAGCTTCTTTTAGGGTTGTGTTGACTTTGGATGATGTTGACACCTTTTGACACCTTTCTCTTTGACAAATATGTATATAAGACCTGCAAAACACAGATGCAAAGAGGGGAAAAGGGTTAAGAGTTAGATAATAGGGTTTTCCTTAGTCAAACCCCATTTTGGTAATCAAACCCTTGACAATGAAATGAAATGGAAAGAGAATGATGAATGAACACTATGGAAATGCTACAACTCACCAAACCCTTGAAGTAGAAATCTGAAGATATGCAATTAGATGCTCCAATGGATGAATTTTTGAAGTGCCTAGAGTGATTGGTTAAATGCTTGGATGCTTGGATGCTTGAAGAATGAATTGTTGGGGGGCTGAAAATGAGGGAAAAACCCTTTATTTATACATGATTTTCCCTAATTCCTGAAAATACCTCATCATAGGTTGACCTCAAGGTCTAGAGAATAATATCCTGCTAGAAAAATAAAATAATTTTGATTTTTAAGCCAGAGGGGACTAAGTTGCTCCAGGTGGTGACTTGGTCCCACCAAGGCAATTTTATTAGGTGTTGGGAATTAAATTGCATTTAATGATGTTTAACAGGATTATTCTCTAAAACATACTTAAGTATGACCTGTACATACATTAAGGTGCCATTTAAACATAATAAAGGGTCAAATTATTGATGACAAGCCTATAAAAGTGAGAGAGTTTGTTACAACTCCTTACAACACTTTGAAATAAGGCTTGGTAAGAGATTATTTAGGTGAATTATACTAGAAAGGTCCTAGAAAAGTGTGAAAGTGGGTTACAACACTTCACAACACCTTTGTAAAATATCATTAGGTTTTTATTGATATACAAGTGTTCAAGGCATAATGTGAATGTGTTGACCACATTATAACATTAAATGTAGGCAAAATTAGGCCAAAATCCATAGGAAAGGCCTAAATGAGCGTGAAAATGTCCAAGGATACATTTTTCTACATTACACTAAGGAAACAAAAAATGTCATGTTTAAGAGAAATGAAAAAGGAGTTGATTGTAGTTGAATCTTATAATTAGTCAAAAGAGAATAGAGATAAACAAGTGTAAAAAATGGAAGAACCAAGTGAAGATATATAAAAAAAAAATTTATTCTTCCCAATGATGTTATGGATTGTATTGCTAAATGCCAACACCGATCAACCATTTTATTTTTTTAAGAGGAGTTCCTTCTAAATTAGAATTTTGTAAATGGGAAAAATTAAACTGGGAAAATAGGGGTTGGTAAATAGAAGCATTGAGGTGTTTAGGAAAGGGTTGTTTTATGAATTTAAAACATTCCATGATAGTATTACAATATGAAACATGGGTTATTTGTGGGCAAGCCTATTATTTATAGGCATGGACTTTATAATTTTATCGAGAAGGGCCTTCTAGATCTTGATACCTAATGTGCATGGAGCTTCCATTTTTGAATTTTATCTTTGGACCCTTTCTATGGGATATAGTGGCCCAAATTTTAGGTAGGGTTATCTGGTACAAAAATAATTTTGATAAATTTTCCAGCTTAAGGGTGCATCCGAGTTTGGTCTTAATGGTAAGAAAATAGAAAATTGTGTGGTTAAGAGAAATAAAAAAGGGTCATTGACTATAGTTGAGTATAATCAGTCATAAGAGAATGGAGATAAACAGGTTTAAAAAATGGATGAACCAAGTGAAGATACAAGAAAAACTTTATAATTTCTCCTTGATGATTTTATTAATTGTATTGCTAAATGTCAACACAAATCAACCATTTTTTTCTAAGAGGGGTTCCTTCTGAATTAGACTTTTGTAAATAGGAAAAATTAAAATAGGAGAATGGGGACTGGTAAATAGAAGTATTGAGGGAATTAGGAAAGGGTTACATGTCATATAAATTTGAAAATGTAGAACATGCCTTGGTAGAATTGTTACACCTACTTTCTAAGTTACCTGATTACTTTTACTTCTATGAGTAAATATGTTTTTAATGTAAGATTATGAATTTAATATGTTCAATGGATGAATGAAATACATGAATACACATTATGATGTGATTTATTTTTAATGCCTTAATGATATATATGAAATGAGATGAATATGATTTTTATGTTATCAGCTAACTTCATTCATGTACTCTTAGTTGTATGCAGGAAATGGATGAACCTTCCAGAGGGGGAGGTAGAGTATCATCCAAGAGAGGAAGTTGGTGTGGAAATTGTTGTTATGACCATCTGAGTATCTACAAACATGTAATACACTAGGTAGAGTAACCTAGATGAGTCAGTGTCAGTATGTGTTGAATCATGTTGTTATCCTTTTAGGTTTATAGGTATGTTAGGGTTATTATCTATGAATCCTTTTGATTGTTTTATCTATTTGAATCAAAGTGTTAAAATTTGTTTTGATGAACATGAGATATTTATACATTGTATTGGATATATATACATATACATAAACATATACATATACATATACATATACACACATATATATAAATAAATAAATATATGTATATGTGTATATATGCAATGACACATACATATTTATGTATGTAGGTATGAGCATATGTAGATAGAAATGTCTACATATACCCATGCACATATATGTAATAAGTAAGCGAACATTGACATATATAAATATATATGTATTATATATACATAACAATATATATATTATTATATTTAAAAAAAGATCTAGATATATATTAATATGTATATATATAAATATATATATACATACATTAATATATATATTTAAACAATTGTGATGAATATTTGAATATATGTAATAAACTAAAATATGAAATATGTATAGTATATATATATATTATAATAAAGAGTATATATGTGAGTAATATCATACACATATTATTGTCAATATAAATATATGCAATGGAAACATATGTCAAAACAACATATTAAAAACATATTACGGAGGCAGAGAATTAGCCAAGTTTTGGGCAAGCTAGCCACGCATAGTGAGGGGTTAGAATGCCATGCATTGCATAAGAATTAATAATAGTAGTGGATATTATAAACCTGCTCATCTTAGGCATGCAAACTGCCATGAATAATGGGTCAAAATGCCACGCATGGCATATATAATAATATTAGTTAGTGGTTGTTGTGAAATCTGCCAGTTGCCCAACCTTAGGCATGAATAATTGCAAAGAAAAATGGGCTTTCGTACCACATTACAAGGAAAAGTGAGAAAAAGAAACTACACAAAACTATTTTGTGGAGTTTGACCTGGTAAACAAGCATGTGCTAACTGATTTCTCATGACACAGCCACAAGTTAGAAACTGTTTCCATTTAGAACTTTATATGTGTCGAATGGCTAAATTTTGTTGCTGCCAACAATAAGGAAATGAAGCACCCAACTTGCCAGTCGACCTACATGGTTATAGATTTGGATTTGAGTTCTTGTTTATAGTTTGAGAGGTGACAGAGAAAGGAGGAAGGTGGCGTAACTAATAGCTTATCTGTAGCATTTTTTTCTTATTATTCCTTATAAATAGAGAGGTGAATTTTATCATTTGGCTATTCATTCTTATTGAGATCATTTTGCTTAGTTATTTTGTTGTGTTCATTGAGTGTATTTTAGAGTTCATTTTGTGAGTTTGAGAGAAAATTACTAATTGAGTGAGAATATTATAGCAGTGTGATTTTGTGAGTGACAAGAAGCTGATTGTAAAGCTGAGTACGAAGGGTCAATAAGGAGAGTTGTTGCATTTGAGCATAGAGTTGCAAGTTTTCATTGGAAGCTATATTTTTCAGGAATGCATGATATTATTACTTATGTTCTCTCTTTCTTATTTTGAAACTAAGTTGTGTGCTGATTGGAAATGGCCGAGTTATCATTATGGGTCAATGCACCAATCTGTGACACAAAAGGTGCCACTTTTTCAAAAAAACCTAAAATTCAATGTCTTGCACATGCCAAAGTAGTTTGAGTTTGGCAAGCACCGAATTTAGTGCTCGCCAAATGCAAAAATCCTTTTAAAAAAATTCCCTTTTGAATGAATTTTTGTAGCAACCCACACCTTGTTCTCCCATTTTCCACTCTGTCAAGACACGTTCGCCAAAAGGAGATAGAATTTTTCTTGTAATTCTTCGCAAGGATGTTGCTAAAAAATCAAAGAGGTCGAAGAGATCGAAGAGGTATGTATTTCTATTGTTTTTATTTCCAATTTGAATTAGAATGTAGATTAAAATAGGTTTTAAAAAAAACTTTGTTTTAATTTTCAGAGAATCAATCTCTACCTCAAAACATTGACAATTCACAATCACCCCCTCATGAAGAGCCTCCCAAACAAGAACAACCTCAAACACCTCCGTCAATTCATAGGAATCCATAAGGAACCCAAGAAAATCTCTTAAATCAAATTGAAATCAACAAAAGAGAGATTGAACAATTGATTGGAATATTAACTGAGCATGTTGAAACCTTCCCTTATAGAAGATGGATTGTCGAATCGTTGAAGTCAATTGTATCACATTTAGGAGAAATGAGTGAGAAAATAAAATTTTGGTTGAATAAGAGGGATGAATTAAAACAATTTTATGCTAGTGGTCTTTCATATGCAGATGTGAAAAAAGAAAAATATAGAAAATCGAACTTGTGTCCAAAAGGTAGACTAGGTCAGGGTCTCCTCCCTTTGGTCGGGTATGCAATCCTACCTTAACCAAAAGGTAGACTAGGTTGTTAGGTCGGTGGCCAATACTTACCTTTGAATTACTAGGACTAGGTTGTTAGGTCGATTGCGGAGTTTCCCTTTGTTAGGTCACTTGTTAAGGTAGGGCCCATACTTACCTTTTACTTACTAGGACTAGTTGCCTCCCTTTGGTTGGGGCTCCTCCCTTTGGTCGGGGTGCCTCTGGGTGCACAATCCTACCTTAACCAAAAGGTAGTCTAGTTAAACCAAAAGGTATACTAGTTAAACCAAAAGGTAGACTAGGTTGTTAGGTCAGTTGTTAAGGTAGGGCCCATACTTACCTTTGACTTACTAGGACTAGGAGCGGAGTTTACCTTTGACTTACTAGGACTAAGACTCCTCCCTTTGGTCGGGTGCGCAATCCTACCTAACAAAACAAGACTAGGAGGCCCATTAGGTCAGTTGTTAGGTCGGTTGCAGAGTTTACCTTGACCCTGATCGGTGGAGTATAACTAGGAGTTTCCCTTCTTGGTGGAGTAGGACTAGGAGTTTCCCTTATTGGTGGGGTTTCCCTTTACTAGGACTAGGACTAGTAAGTTAGTTCGGTTGCCCATGTGGGGTTGGTTGCCGGGGTGGGGGAAGGAGGAGTAGAGAGAATGACTCGGCTATCCAATACCCCCCTTAAGAAGGGGTGTATTGTGTCGAGGGGTTGGAGGCTCCCGAAGGGTAGACTCCATCAAGAACTAGATAAATCTAGACGTAACATTAGTGGATTGGATAGTGTTACGTTAGGAATCTCTTTCTTGTCCAACCCCACCGACCTATCTTTTCTCTTTTTTCCCGACCGACCGTAAGGGTGGGGTCAGGTGGAAGGAAGTGGAGGAAGGTGGGACTCAGTGGGAAACCCCACCGGAAGACCATTCATTTCTTTATTGGCCAACCCCACCAGAATCCCATTCATTTCTTTATTGGCCAACCCCATTAGAAGACAAAGATCTTCTTTCTTGATTGGCCAACCCCACCGACCAAGAGTCATATTGTCTAGATCAGCCAGATGGTGGCCTCCCTTGTGGAGTCAAGGTTCAACTCCTTCCTGATCTTTGAATAGTCATTGAGCGAACGTGACTCCCCTAGTGGTAGGTGACCCAACTCCAAGGGGGGATAGTTCAATGATGACCTCCTTGCTTGGCTATCATTTGTCAACAAGGCCCGACGCCCACTTCAAGCATACCAGGTTAGACGGTGTACCTCGATGCTTGGGAGAGGACAATAATGTAGGATAGAGGAAAGTCAATGCTATTTATAGACCTAAGAACCAATGCACCTTTATCACATGCATGTAGGAGGTTCCCCATCCATTGGTGCCATAATGAGTTAGTTAAAATAAGTTTTGAGAGTGATAGTGGATAGTTTATGACCAACCTCCATGCAATAATGATGAGGTACCATAGTATTTTTTGAGGAAAATCTATTATGAGTTTTCCCTCAATAAGGTTTCAAACTAATTTGACATTTTAGACTTTCAAGGTAGAGGTGGGGGTTTCACACATGAGACTAGGTGTACAACGTAATCTAGATTTGTTATAGAGACCCTTGGGCAAACCCATGGTGGAGCATGTCACCATTCATTCTATTATAAAGGATAGTGTAGAGGTGGAAATGTTGGAGTCAATTAGCTCGCTCATTTAGAGCATTGTACAATGTGTGAGGCCTGTAGTAGAGCATGATGTGGATGAGACTTCTAGGCCTAGAGTTCCACCCCACCATTGTCGCTCTTATAGTGTTGTTTGCATGTATGATTATTAAAGTGCTCGGGATGTAGCTACACAACCTATACATTAGCTGCAGAGTAGATGGTTATGATAGATTCATTACTGAATGAAACATTCAACATTGATACTTAGGTAATATTCAACAAGTTCATTTAATTTTGTTTATTAAATTATATTTTTAAATGTAAGAATAACTAAATTAGTAGAATCAATATGATGAAAATTCAAGGTCAGAGTGTTCATGATACATGCACCATTCTTATAGACCCTTATTTCTTTTTGATGCTGATTCCACATGTATGTAACTAGTATTAAAGAAATAGTTATTGCATGTGAACATTTGAATGTTATTTGAATGATTGTCTCATAACACGCTTTGGATGCCAAATAGTTTGTTGGTGGACCTTCAAGCTCCACACCTCGCTATTCACATCCTCAAACAATGTTCAATCAAGTAACCTTTATTCATTAATGGTGTTGTAAAACAATGCTAGCTAGTTTTGGTAATTTTGCATGTACAAATCTAAAAAATTGATATTTTAGGTTATATTGATTATTTAATACTTATAGCTAGTTGGTAAATAAGTCAAAGAACATTCTTTATTATCAAATGGCTATTTTTATCACCTTTCCTGGCATTCACTAATACTATGTGCCCATGATTCCAATAATCCCTTGTGATATCTCTTGGTTTCCTTATGACCACTAGCTCTACCCACTTGCCTTGTACAAGATGTTATGGACACATGCTAACTTTTATGATGGTATATCATAGTGGGAAATCATCTCTCACATAGTTTCTTTCATGATCATTTTTAGGCTACCTCATCCTTTCAACCAAGTTAACTCTTACCTTCCAACATCCCATAACCTATCACTTGTATCATCCTCCTAACTACGTATTTTAACCAAACATGAAGAGTATATGACATGCGATGTGAATGAATTATGTTGTAAGGAATCTACCATGATGTCTTATTTTCCATATATCTATTAGAGGATACATCATGCTTGGTTGGTCTTGTGAGATCCTAAATATATTTACCATTCAACATCCATCTCATTCTTCCATTCTATCATCACACATATTTTAACCATTTTATATCACATTTCCCAATATTTAACACCTTATATATTTTTAGTGTAGAAAAATTTCATCCTTTACATTTTCACACTTGTTTGGGCCCTCCTTTCTAAAATTGGGCTTCTTTATGCCTTATTTGGTCCTATTTTGCATCGACAAGCCTTAATTAATGCATATTTCAGAGGATAATCTTGGAATACATCAAGTAACCAATCACAATTTAATGATTTTGGATTGTATGGCCCAAATTTAGTGATTTGGGACTCATATTCCACCTTGGGTGTATGGGTCCCACCTAGGTTTTAGGGCCTAGATCTGAATTTAACATAAAACTAAACCATTCTTGAAAAATGTGTCCCAAGCTTAGCCTAATGGGACTCATACACCACAACTTTCATATGATTCCCACTTAGCTTAGACCTAATTTGAATTCAAATTCTTAGTGAGATTTCATTCTCCTAGATCTGATGTTGGCTTGTAGTGTTGTAATTTTGGGAAATTTGGCATAAATAAGTATAAATACAAGGTTATTTCACATATTTTCTCCTAATCTTTCAAGTATTCAAGCACTATAGAAAATTCATGATTACAAGAGTTCACAATAGAATTCAAGAGTGATTATCAAGCATTTTGGAGAATTTATAAAGAATCAAGCATCATGTCAAAGTCATCATGCATCAATTTTGTTTTTGAGCTAACATTTGTGATGTAGGGTTTTATGATTCAAGCAAGCATTCAAGTCAAGATCCATATCATTCAAGAAAAGAGTCAAGATCCAAATTTATGCTAGCCATTCCATACAATAATGTTGCCTTCATTCCAACGGTTTGGTGAGTTGCAACATAGCTTATTGGTTCATTCATCATTCCTTCATTCTATTTTTATTCATTTCAAGGTTTGATTACCAAAACAGGGTTTGACCAAGGCAAACCCCTATCCACTAACAAAACGACATTTTTTCCTCTCTTTGATGTGTGATTTGTAGATCTAGGTTGGAGATCCATTGAAGAGCAAGATTGAAGAAAAGTTTTCAAGGTTGCAAAGTTGTCAAAGTTGTCACCTTACTAGAAAGATCATAGAAAGTCACTTATAGAGCACAATTTAGTGTTTCAGAACATGAGATTTGGTAGGAGGGGAGCTACAAAAATTCATCAAAGGATATCAGAGTTTTAGAGCAACCCTGATATTGGGACTAAATTGCCACTTTTGGCATATGAATCCCAGTATATACCTATTTTCATACATTTTCTATAGACCCTGATTCAACAGTTCCAGATTCTGGTTTCGGCCCGAAACCCTAAATTTGGACTAAATCGCCCCTACTAGCATATGAGTCCCAATGTGCTTCAATAGTCAATTTTTTTAGAATTTTAGACCCTTATTCAAGCCTCTTCAGCTTCCAAGTCACCTCTGTACTTTTCTAGTTTACTATTCTAATTTAAGTTCATTTTTAGGTCATTTACTTAGGTCTTGCATAACATTTACATTCCTTATCATTCCATTCCCTAGCTTGGTGGTAAACCCCTATTTGATATTTAATCATACCCTACCTAGGACACATTATTTTAGATCTCTTTCCCCCATTCTATCCTTGGATTGAGATATCTAGGATTTCCTTGAGTGAACCTTGGAGAAAACTTGTTCTATGTCCTAAAACATAGAGTGACTATTTTCAACATTTTATTTTGGTGAACCTACCATTTAGAGAATTTCATTTTCTGATTTGGAGTGCATCATAGTCCTAGATCTAGCTTACATTAACTTTGCATTAGGTTTTGCATTAGTTAATTTGCATCTAGGGTTCCAAAATCTTGCATTAGTGAAAGTGCATATAGGTTGAATTTTTACATCTGGCATCAATAAATTTCATTTGAAAACTATAATTGCACTTAGCTTAGACATCATACAAAATAGAAAACATAAAATTCACTCAAATTTTTCTAAAATTTGTGCAAAAACCCTAATCTGGGACTCATACGCCCCTCTAGGTGATTTAGTTCCAATACAAGTTATTTTTCTTGATTTTTGGGTATTTTGTGGTGATTGTTATTCACTGTTTGAACCCTTGAAAAACCCTGATTAGGAATCATACACCCCTCTAGGCAATCTAGTCTCATGTTAGATCTTAAACTTCATTTTACAACATTAAAGTCTTTATTTCTATGTTTCATTTTGCTATTATTATATCTTTGTTTCAATTTGCAGAATCTTTATTTCATTCATTTCATTACATCTAGCTTAATTTCATTTGAATCAGAACTATAGCATAGCACTTATCTTGTGTTCATTGCATGTTGCATTTCCTTGATTTTCCCTTGCATGAGCTTTACAACTTGGTGTCCTATTGCTAACACTATAGTGAGACAAAGTTTGAGATTCATGTCATCTCACAATAGCACAATCATCATGGATCTTGGGTTATCTAGCTCTTTCACTACTATTGTTGAGACTAGTTCACTAGGTATGGACCATACCTCAACAAATATTTGCTTTCAAGTAATGTGAATTTTTTTGAAACAATGGTTGCTAGTATTCCACAAGAAAACATAATCCAAATCCACGAAGACTTATCAAACCTACAAAATCAACTAAGTACTAAAATCCTTTCAACCACTAGTATCCCTACTATAGACAACATACATCACATGATTGAAAGCGAAGGAGTTGAACTTGTGCATAACCTAGCTTAGATTTTTAGAAAATAGCTTACCTCAAAAGCTAGTTGTGCTCGACCTTTGCACAATGTCCAAAGTCAAGGAGGAGATCAAATTCCTCTCACAACCATTGCCTCTATTCCTACCTACACCAAACCTCAAGTTACAATAACAATGCAACCTACTAGTAATGTCATTCCTACCTTGGGTATTTCTGCTACCATTCCTAGTACCTTTGTGGCATCACATATCATATATCCTACCAGTTTACCTCCCATAAGTATTCCATTCAATTACCCCTCGAACACATATACACCTCCACCATATTCACCTCCATCTCAAAATGCAAACAATGATGTTGTCATAAATCAACATTTGCAAACCGTTTCATCCCTTCAAAAGAAAATTTCCACCATCAACCAAAATCAAAATGGCCAACCTACATACTATGTCAAAATTAGTCCCTTATCCTTGGAAATATTGAGAATGCCGATACCACAAGGTCTAAAGATTCCTATATTTGAGAAATATAGAGGGAAAGGAGATCCTTCTAACCATGTTTCCACTAACACTACCTTATGTAGTGACTTTGTCCTTGAGGATAAGCTCTTAGCTAAGATTTTCCCTAGGTCCTTGAAGGACACTGCCTTAGAATGGTTTTCCTCATTACCGAATAACTCAATTCATTCATTCAATAAATTTTTTGAGGCCTTTATAAACCATTTCCAATTGCACATGATTCCTAAGATGACCTTAGCCAATTTGATGAAATGTAAGCAAAAGGATGATGAAAAAGTTACTGACTTCATTTCACGCTACCAATCACTTTATTCCCAAATTGACGTAAAAATTTTTGATCCTCACCTTTAATGGATGTTCATCAAAAACTTACAACTAATATACAAGATAAGCTTGGCATGATGAATTTTCCTTCCTTTGTACACTTGTTTGCTACCCTTTGTGATTATCAAAACTCAGTTATTATTCGTGAAACAAAACCCGCCTCTAACAAACCTGAGAAGACCACAAATCAAATCAAATACCAACCCTTTAGGAAAAAAAATAAAGGTTTCCTTCAACTAAATCCCCCTCAACAAACTCAACATGTTGATACCCAAGTGGCCATTATAAATAAAACAACTCCTTTTACATTTGGGGATCCAGCTAGACAATTCACTCCCTTACCTGATACCCTCCATAACACAATGTCACAACTTCTAGAATATAAAATAATAACTTTTCCTCCCGTTAAAACTCATAATCCTAATAAGCCTTTACCTCTGAACTTTATATTGAACTCTTATTGCCACTATCACCGAAAAAATGGACATGACACAAAACATTTTAACTGTCTTAAACATCTTGTGCAAGACCTCATTGATTTCGGTTGACTTTCAATTGGAGATGTTAATGATAAAGGAAATAATTTTATTGCCCCTCCTAACCAAAACTTGCAAATCTTTACTAACCCTATGCCAAAACATGATATTTCATTTTTCAAATCTAGTGAAACTAAAAATAATGATGTGATGAATGTTGACACTAATGATGCCAACATGGATACCATTGAACAAGGTCCTATTGATACTATTGAACAAAGTCCTATGGATACTATTGAACAAGGTCCTATGGATACTATTGAACAAAATCCCCTGGATTATATGGTAGGAATGATCAACATCTTTCCTCATAAAGGCCGACCTAAGAAGCCTCTTGATAGTGCTTTCTCATCTAAAGATATAATTAGAAATGCACTTGATGGTCCTCTTTACATAGCCGGTTGAATCAATGATAAGCCCACTAATGGGATATTAATTGATCCCATTTGCAGAGAGAATGTGATCACCGAGGAATTCTTACTTGTGCATGAACTCTATCAAGAAACATATGATCAACCGAAATCATGGATAAAGATTCATAATGTTTTTGCTTGCCCTATGATGGGATCGATCACCCTTTCTTTACAAGTTGGACCAAAAAAATTAGATCTCGTTCTCCATCATCTTGACGTCAGATCAATTACATGTGAAGCTTGGTTATCCATGGCTATGCTTTGTGAAAGTCATCCTGTTGGTTGTGCATAAATGCTTAAAGTTTCCCTTTGACAGTGAAATATTTATTGTGCACCATAGTGGATTTAAACCTCTATCTTCCCATGGGAATTTTTCATTAGATTTCTTTTGGCCCAAACCTATAGAACCTATTAAACCTCGAGAAGACTTCTTTTTCAAATCCTATCAAAATTTCAAGGCGAAATACATAGCAAAACTTTCCCTTCGAAATATTCCTCAACGTATGATTGAGCCTACCATCCTTGATGGAACCCATGATTGAACCTAAAGACATTCCAAATAACCAAGACCAACCTAAGATAGATCCTTTTCTTATCTCTTATAAAAGACCAAAAGATAATGAAAACAATCCTATCACACCTCCTAACATAAATTTTTTTTTACAAAGCGAAAGAGAAAGTGGTTGAACAACCTCCCATGGTTCCTTTTGTTCCTCCCCTCAAGGAAGAAAATAAACCTATGGTTGATAGAACCACTCTTACACAACACAACTTGTAAATCGTACTGAAAGAAATAGAAATGCTAGAGAGCATAGGAATAGATATTGTGCTCTTTCTCAAAGGCTAAATGATGAGACCAATAAATAAAATCAAAATCCAAGCTTGACTAAAGCAATAAACGATGAGTCTCCATTTTTACCACAACAAAAGGATTCTATACCGCAACCGCAACAGGAGCTAAATTCTTCTTTAGCTATTATCATTCAACCTTTCATTGTGATTAACTTGGATGACGATGATGAGGTTGCTAAAATTGATGAGGGGGTGCATAATGAATTGAATACATTGTTTTCCTCTTTCATGAGATTAAACAATAATTCTCCTAAGAAGAGTGTTGAACTTGGTGATACTCCTATTTCAACACTTTCTATTGTCCCTTTGGCTAGTTTTCTACCTACTATATATGATTAACATGATTGGGATGTAGATGACCTTCTCATAGGTTGACATGCATGTGCCTTAATAGTCTTTTGCATTATTTTTTTTTTTTATATTATGTATGTGATTGCATGTGTGTAATGTGATCCCCTTTGTTGTTTTGTTTAATGTTTCTCTCTCTTTGTGATATTCCTCTATTTGTATCTACATTCTTCTCTATGTTGTAAACATTTTTATTTATCTTTTATTTTACTTTTGGGGATGACGTAAGGCATCGAGACATTTATATCTCTTCCATGTTAACCCAAAAGCTTTTCCTTTATCTTTTCTTTGTCTTATGTTTTCCTTTTGGGGATGACACAAGGTGTCGATATATTTAGGTCTATTCCATGCTGACCCGAAAGGATTTTCTTTGTTTTTTATCTCTTTGTGTCATTCTTCTTGTTCCATGAGTATTTCGGGAATGATGACAGTTCCAAGCTCTCTAATGACATTGTAGCAAATACATAGTGACACTAAATCCATGGATCCGTTATGTGTTTGGAGTTTCATTTTGGGGGCAGTTCCCCTTGTCCTTTTTCATGATGTATCATTATTTGGAAACATATGACTTGGCATATGGATTTCCAAGTAATATATCATGTCCTCTTTATAGTTAGCATTGATTATTTGCTACTTTAAAGTAATTTATCACAATATGGTGTTTAGCAATTTCTTTAAAGTGGGGGCATACATTGGAATTATTATTTTGCAATTCATATTTCATTGTGTAGTCTTCTTACTTTATGCGATGTGTCTTTTTTCTTTTTGGTGACATTGGGTGTGATGTCCTTCAAGAGCATGATCTCTCTTAGCATATTATATTCCTCTTAGTGGCTTGATGTGATGCACTACATCTCCCAAGTTGTGAATATTTTGTTCTTTGATTGGTCCTCTCTTAGAGACATTTGGTATGATGTTCCCTAAGTTAAGACCTTACATGAACTAAAAAAAACTCCTTTGAACTTACTTGACACTAGTTTGTATTTACAACATTGGTTATATGGCCACCTTGCATAACACACCTTGCTTTCCTTTGGATCCATCTTGTTTGTTCATGAGTTTCAAGCATACAAATCTTTGCTTGCATCATGAATCTCGAAGTTCATTGTTGTATCGAACCTTATCAAAGTTATTAAGAGGTATATATTTGGTATGGTTGTACGTATGGGAGCCAAACTTGGGTGTGACTTGCTTGTCTATGTGAGCGCATACTAGCCACATGTGTATGTGTCTCGCAGGAGGCTCACCTAGTGGATGGTCTAAGGTTCCAATAGACCTTCTGAGTATGTGTTTGGTTTCCATAGTGGGCACCGTGTTCAACTTATAAACTTTCTTGAGCAAACAACCCTGATCTGATCCTCAACATGCAAGACAAACAATTGAAGCTTGATCCACCCCTGTTTTATTTTTGTTTTTCTTTCTTTTCTCTTTAACTTTGGTAGTCTATGCTTGTGCCTTTTTATTGCTCCTTGTATCATTGTTTACGTGTGTTATTGTGTGCCTATGTTGGTTTTCTATAGGATCTTGATCTTGGGGGCTTGTGCAACCCTCTTGGTCAGTGTTGTCATATCTCACTAGCATTGGTACATTTGGACCCCTCTTGGTGTGATTTTATCTACTTAAGTGAGTTTGAAGCAAGTTCCTCCTCTCACTAAGGTGGGGGCTAAATGTAGTCTAGAAAAATTTCATCCTTTACATTTTCACACTTTTTTGGACCCTCCCTGCTAAAATTGGGCTTTTTTGTACCTTATTTGGTCTTATTTTGCATCCATAAGCCTTAATTAATGCATCTTTGAGGATAATCCCAACATACATCAAGTAACCAATAAGAATTTAATGATTTTGGATTGTATGTCCCAAATTTAGTGATCTGGGAATCATACACCACCTTGGGCGTATAGGTGCCACCTCGGTTTCAGGGCCTAGATTTGAATTTAACATAAAATTAAACCTTTCTTGAAAAATGTGTCCCAAGATTAGCCTAATGGGACTCATATGCCCCAACTAGTGTATGAGTCCCACTTAGCTTAGACCTAATTTGAATTAAAATTCTTGGCAGGATTTTATTCTCCTAGATCTAATGTCAGCTTGTAGTGTTGTAATTTTGGGAAATTTGGCATAAACAAGTATAAATACAAGGCAATTTCACATATTTTCTCCTAAGCTTTCAAGTATTCAAGCACTATAGAAAAATCATGATTACAAGAGTTTACAATAGCATTCAAGAGTGATTATCAAGCATTTTGGAGCATTATTCAAGAATCAAGCATCATGTCAAAGTCATCATGCATCATGTTTGGTTTTGAGCTAAAATTTATGATGTAGGGTTTTATGATTCAAGCAAGCATTCAAGTCAAGATCCATATTAATCAAGCAAATATTCAAGATCCACATTCATGCTAGTCATTTCATACAAGAGTGCAACCTTTATTTGAAGGGTTTGGTGAGTTGCAACATAGCTTATTTGTTCATTCATCATTCCTCCATTTTATTTCTACTCATTTCAAGGTTTGATTACCAAAATAAGGTTTGACCAAGGTAAACCCCTATCCACTAACAAAACAACATGTTTCCCTCTCTTTGATGTGTGATTTGTAGATCTAGGTTTGAGATCCATTGAAGAGAAAGATTGGAGAAATTTTGTTAAGGTTGCAAAGTTTTCAAAGTTTTCACCTTACTTGCAAGATCATGGAAAGTCACTTATAAAGCATAATTCAATGTTTCAAAACCAAAGATTTGGTAGGAGGGAAGCTATAGGAATTCAGTAAAGGATATCAGAGTTTCAGATCAACCTTGATACTAGGACTAAATCACCACTTATGGTGTAAGTCCTAGTATACCTATTTTTAGACATTTTTTGTAGATTCTGATTCAGTAGTTCTAGATTCTAGTTTTAGCTCAAAGCCCTAAACTAGGACTCAATTGCCCTGCTAGTGTATGAGTCCTAATGTGCTTCAATAGTCATAATTTCCAAGATTTTAGAACCTTATTCAAGCCTCTTCAACTTCTAGGTGCACCTTTGTAGTTTTTCAATTTATTATTCTAATTTAAGTTCATTTTTAGGTCATTTAATTAGGTCTTGCATAGCATTTACATTCCTTGTCTTTCCAAACCCTAGCTTGGTGGTGAACCCCTCTTTGAACTTTAATCATACCCTAGGACACCTTATTATAGATCTCTAGGGTTTCCTTGAGTGAAGATTGGATAAAACTTATTCTATGTCCTAAAACATAGAGCAACAATTTTTGACATTTCAATATTATACTACCTTCCTCCATATTTCATCTTTTACACATATCCTTACAAGAAACCTTTCCTTCTTCTCATTGTTGACCAAATTTCTTATACATTATTACTACACACCTCCAGTTCCCACTTCATGTCCTACATTCAAACCTTAGACACTACCTAATTCACCTTATGTTCCATTATTCCCTCCTAATCACATCCCATTAACCTCTAATAGTTTAGGGTGTTGCCACAATACTATATCTCTCTTTTGGGACATGATATTTTTTTTTTGAAATCATCTTTTTTAGAAAATCTAATGATTTAAGCCTTGAGAGGTTTCATCTAAATGGTTTTAACTAAAGAGGGATAGATGAGACCCCCTTTGATCAAACCCCCTTGGATAAAAACCCTCTAGTATTAAATCATACCCACAATAGAGTCTCCTTTGCAACTATTAAAATGTTGGTAAAAATACTTTTTCTTTACTTTTTGAGGGATTAAATAATGTCATTTAGAAATTATATTTTGCAAGATTGTATCCCTCAAAATAATCTTTCCAACAAGTAAACTGTTGATATGTTTTCATTTTATCATGTATTTAATTTTAAATTTTTAATGGATATAGCTTTTTCTCTGAACATCAAGCTCTTCAGTCTGTAGAGGTGGAAAAATAGTAAACCATTGTAAAAAAATTCAAAAATACCCTTTCCCTAGGTATTGATGTGCTTGTTTCACCAAAAAAAGAAGAGATTTTTATATATACACAAGAAGTTAGGTTGTACAACACACACATATGTCCAAATTATAGCTATAGTGACTTCAAAATTAATTAAACAAAATATGTAACAAAAATTTATGAAAACATATCCTTTCCCTAGATATTGATGTCAAGAATCTTTATTTCAAAATTAGAATTTTATCCTTTATAGAAAAAAATTTATGTTGTACGACACAAACGTTACTTTCTAAGAATGTTTTTTGTTGAAAACTAGTAATTAAAGGAGATGTTGAAATATGCATGATTTATTTAAGAAAATTTTCAAAAAAATATATTTAGAATCTACACACAAATTTTCACAAATCACTGGTTCACATCATCTTCAAATTCCTAACGGTTTAGTTGCTATAGGTCTCAAAAGATGAAGATTTAGTTAAAAATATTGATGTAAATGTCCGTCTTGGGAAAAAAATGAGACAAAGTATTGTGATTTCACCCTTCACCTTATGTTTTATTATCCCATCCCATTTCATCAAAATAATCTCTACTAGTCCATTGTATGTTTCATTATCCCCTCTTGATCATGTCCCATTATCTTCTCCTAATTCACCCTATGTTCCTTTACTCCTTAATCCCATGCCATTAGAATTTAATAGTTCACCCTATTTTTCCATGATCCCCACCTAGCCCATCCCACAAAAATCTACTAGTCCATCCTATGTTTCATCATCCCCTTCTACTCCCATCTTTTTGTACCCTCTATTATTTCACCCTATGTTCCATCACCCCCTCTTTGGTCTTGTACCTTTATTCATTCTATGTTATAATCTCAATACCCTCTCTTATTTCACCTTATGTTCCATTATCCCCTCTTGGTCTTGTCCCATTATCTACCCCTAATTCACCCTATGTTCCTTTATTCATTCCTAATTCCAACCCATTAACATCTAATAGTTTACCCTGTGTTTTATAATCCCATCTTGGACCATCCACGAATCTCTACTAGTCCATTCTATGTTCAATCATCCCCTTCGACTCCCATCTCATTGTACCCTCTATTATCTCACCATATGTTCTTGTGAAGGAAATTTTTGCCTATGTCTATTTTTATTTTTTTGGCTTTATTTTGGTCTTTAGGGTGATCTGCGCGCAAGGAGGTTGTATTTCTGACAAACGCGCAATGCACCATGTGGTGGGTGCACATGTTTTAATAATCAATTTCTCCTTAGCCAGAAGTCAGACCACATGTCGGCCTGGCGGATGTTTTCTTGCATCCGCTTTTAACAAATCTAAGATTATCTACCATTGTGACATGTCATCCCTTCACACTATGAAGTTGTATCTTGGGAATGTTCACTTGGAGTTCGTCAGAATGCATTTTTCCTTTTCCAATGAAGGGATGTGAGTCGGTTCTACCAAAGCTACTTGGGTGATCGACAAGACCTTTTCCAAACTATCTTTCTAGGATCATAGCGATTACAAGGGCTAATCCTATTGAAATATATAAATGATATAAATGTGGTAGTTGAAAGTTGATGAGCAAGATTCCAATGACCTAATAAAAGATCTAGAATCAGATTTCCAAGCTATCAACTGTGGACGACTGATAGTCATTAATTTTGGATGTGGTCAACATTTTTCTCTTTTGGGCGGCTATATATTGAGAACAACAACATAATGAAGGAGTTCTTGAAGTTTTCCTATTGTAAAAGTTTTCCTTAGTTTTCTTAGTTAGTAGAAGTATTTTCTTTAAAAAGTTCACAGAACACTACTTCACTCTAGCATGTTATGTCTATTTTATGATCAAGCTATCATCGGATTGGAATCCGATCTTTTTTTTTAAGTTCATTTAAATTTGAAGTACGAGTTATTCTAAAGAAATACTTGAAATTGTGCATGATATGGTCTTTGTCAATATTTCTCTCTTTATATCTTTGTCTAGGATAACACACTATGTCTTGCTTAATCTGAATAGTTTGGTTATTGGATATCCATGTTGTTTGTGTATATGGTCAAATTATAATCTTTAGAGACTGGACCATGTCATTGGACTTCTCCATTTTCTTTGTAGGGTTATCGTTTCTTCATGATATGCTATATTAGGAGGAAGAGTTTATATTGCTTTTTAATGTTTTCTATTAATTCTGAAACTTCTATGTCTGATTCGGATCTTAATACACACTTCCTACGGGTCGATTGAATGACTACATTTGTGCTTGTATCAAGCCTTTGTTGTTCATTCTCCTCCCAACAATGAAGGGAAGTGGTGTTTTGTGTCTCTCATATCACTCATAGAGGGAAGCTTGTGGTTTTGAAATATTATAAAAGCATTGGTGCATCACCATTTTTAATGCTTTTTTGTTTGCATTTCTTTTTCCCTTTTCCCAAACTCAGAGAAGAGTCAACTTTCTATAAAAATCCTGGAGGTATTCATTGAGGTGCATATTGTCCCCCCACTCGCTGAATTTCTCATAATATTGTCAGAGAGGCACAAGATTTTATGATCAACAGTTCTTTTTCTGGCAATCCCGGTGGGACCTATTCCAAAGGCCTGATTAGAAGTCAGAAATATTTCTAGATCAAACCAGAGGAAGGAAAAATAGAATTTTCATGCCCAGGGTTCAAACAAGGGCATCATCGAAGGGTAACTTTCAGTACTCTCAGTTACCAACCTCAATACCTAGTAGAAGAAGAGTGGAAGGTTCTATATCACCTGTGCAAAGTAGAAGAGTAAGGAGTAAGAGTCTAGAGTTTAGAGCCCAGTTTAGAGCCCTATCTACTTTGCCTGGAGGCCAAAGTTCCAAATAAGAATACCAGTTTACCCAATATATAGGAACCTTTTCTCTATGGCCCATGTACCCCCTCCCCCTCCCAGAAACTTTGTAACCTGGGACAGTGGTAGTCCACTATTGCCACCTATTGACGGTGAAAATGACAGAAACAACGTGTAAACAAAATATTTCTACTCTATCTCTCCTGAAAAAGAAAGACAACATGTAGTGGCCTAACTCCCAAGGTCCTGGTAGTTGGTTCTCAACTGTCTGGTGTCACTCAATCGGTCCATGTAACTGTAATGTTCAAGGGGCCTGTGTTGGTAACAAAAGAATTCAAGCAATGACTCATTCTATCAACTGTTCTTGTAAATAGAGGGGGTTTCAAACAAAATAAAAAGATAGATCAAAGGGTAAATTAGTAAACATGAACAAAACTTATCTAGCATCCAGACATATACCTTCAATAATGAATGTTTTCCAATTAGATCAAGAAAACCAAAGCATGATACAATTCAGAATAATCTATACCATTGTATGCATCTAAGGTGCTTATTTTAATTCGCCTATCACAACTACTTCAAAGATTTTTAAAAGAACACACATTCATTCATTGCCAAGGTCATAGATCAATAGACTTCAATAAATTTAATCCAATGATAATCTAACAAGATAATCTTTAAATCTGGTTTCTTCTAATGACTTTCATCACATAAGAAACAATCATGCTTCAGCACAATCACTGGCATACAAATAGATTATAACTTATTAGCCTTATCAAGTAAAATTCAATTCTAACACCATATTGCGTAAACCTGTAATTTTATTCAACTATAAAATTTAAGTAACAATGTATCTCTGTAATCACTACAAAATTCTATCTCCTACTCTTAGGTGGCCAATTCTATTCTCTATCAGCTGACCCTTACAATATGATACCCAAAGGGTATTTATAGATATACAAAATTTGAACTCCACTTCTATTTTAAGTCATCCACCCTTTTAGGAACAAAAACCTCTTTTGGAAACTCAGATCAATTTGATCTTGAGCTCTTACATTAGACATTCAGTTAAACTAGAGATCAAAAAAATAGAAGAGAAAAGAAAGTTATGCGCTTCAAAATTGTCATTGTTGCATGCAACATGCAAAGAAGAACAAAGCTATGCATGCAAGAGATTTATGCATGTGAAGTTGGGTCTGCAATAAACTCATCATAACTGGCGAGGACTTGTTGTAATACATCTAATTCTGGCCCATTCACCCAGTTGTCTTCAAATTTAATCCGCTCCAATTCTATTGCAGAAAACCCTCTCATATTCTTGAGTGTTATCAATTCTCTTTTAGCAGCCTTTATCTCTTCTTTGGCATCCATAAGTTGATCTATCATCAAATCTTCATCATCATCTCCTTCATGCATGAGTCCTTTAAACCTTTCATCCCATTTCTCTTTTACTTGGCTCAAAGGCAAGCCTTCCTTTGTTAGTATATTGACATCCACTATGATAGCAATGACTGCCTCCAACTCTTCAAACTGTTCGATTAGATTATTAACAACATCTTGAACCTCATTTCTATGTTTGCACAAGAAATTTGTTCTGAATCAGAGTATACGAGAGGTCTTCTCCACAAAATCCTTTTTATCTTCCTCGAGTATCGACTGTTCAAGAAGAGTAGTCAAAGGCAATGTACTAACCTTCTCCAATTTCTGACTATACTCTTTATATTCCTCCTCCTGTTTCTTCATTGCTTCAATATATAGATGCATTTCTCTTATCAACTCTCCTGTCCTTTTGTGAACCTCAAAACCTTCGACCAAAAATTCACTTACCTCTTGATTTAACTTGTCAACCCATCTGTCTAACATCTCCGCTTTGCCTCTTACCTACACTAAATCATCTACCTCCTTTTTGCTCAACAAAATTGGAGTCTCAATAGCAGTTGTCTGTTGTGATCTTGGATAAGAGACACTTTTCAAAAAGGAATGCAATTGATCTAATTGAGCCTTAAGCTCATCTTTCTTTTGCTTATCCTTTAATATTCTTGACTTGGTTGTCGAAGCTACGACATCAATCAGATTCATCTGTTGATTTCTAGTAGGCCTTCCTAGGTTAATAATACTCAATTGATAATCCATTAACTGCATGTCTCCTACCTCCTTTTCTATCATCGGTATGGCACACTCAGCAACAATCTCTCCCTTGTTTGTGAGCCTAGTGGAGTTTAGGATCTTGGCCTTCTTTTTAGGCCTCTCTTGTTCAATCTCCTTCATCATATCCTCCCAATTGAGAGGTTGTGTTCTCTTCTGTAGGTCCAATTTTAGCCAAGTGGGAGCACATGGAGCAGTAGTCATCATAGTGGAAGAAGAAGCAATAGTAGTGGTAGAAGGTGGTTGCACATTTACTTGGGACTGAGAATCAATCCTTGGTTCCTCTTGTTGTTCTTGCACCACATGCATCTGCACAAGCTTTTCAGCCTCTTCCCTATCTTTTTGTTCCTGTATCTTCTTATCTTCTTCTTCTTTCTTCAACCTCTCTTCCTCCAATCAATCTCTCTCCACTTTTTCCCTTTCCAATCTTTCCTTTTCTAATTTCTCCTTCTCTATTCTTTCCTTTTCCAACTTTTCCTTATCCAATTTTTCTTTCTCTAGAGCCTCTAGTCTTTCTGCCTCTAAAGCCTTAAGCTTTTCTTCTTCTTCTTGCTGCTTCTAGATCAGTTTTGCACCATCTTTTTCCTTTCTTAATCACTCTGGTTCTTCTTCTTTTTGCCAAGCTTCCTCAACAAGTTTTAACTTGGCAACCAAGACTTATTTCTCCCTCCTGTGTCTTGCCTTCTCTTCTTCAAGGTCATGAATCTTTTGTATCAGCTTCAACTTATCATTTTCTTCTTTAACCTTGAGTTCATGTTCTTGTTGCCTTTTCTGTCTCTCTACTTCATCAGCTCTTGTCTTAGCCTCAATTTGTTGCTCCTGTAGTATGGAATCATTTTGTGTCTTGGAATCCATTAACTTTTTCTTTTCTATTTCTTTAGCTTCCACCTCAACATTCTTTCTAACTTCTTCAAATAATGCCCATTGCTCCTCTTGTGTCATTACCTATTCAACATCCTCCTCTAGAGAAATCTCTTGCACATCCTTTTCTGACACAGTCTCGTCTGAGTCTATTCCAACATCATGAATTTCCCTCTCCACTTCTTTTCCCTTTCCAGTTTCAACCATACTATGAAGAGCTCCCTTTTGAACTTCTTCACTCTGCTTCTTTGCAAGTGGAACTTGTGTGGAAGATTCACCTAATGTAGGTGCTGAAACAACCGATCCAACTTGAGCCTCTCCTTCTTGTATTTCTACTTCATCACCTACTGCTTCAAGTTCTATCTCTTCGATGTCTGGAGGAAAGAACTCCAAAGGCTCTTTAGGAGGTGTCTTTCTTTTGAGTCTTTTATACCCCTTCCCCTTTTAGGAGCTGGTCCTTAAGGAGCTTTGGTTCTTAACATCAATCAGTGAACACTTTGATCCAAGACTGTTCTGCCTATTTGCTTTATGTCAATAGTTTTGTCACTGTTCCAATCAATCGGATCCAAGCTTTTAGTTCGAATATTCAAAGCTTCATAAGATGGATCCAATACAACTCCATCATCCACCAATGTGTCAGGAATGTCATTTTTGACTCCAAGTTCTGCCATGAGTGAGACAGATAACCTCTCATAATTATTTTTCCTCAAGTCATATTCATCTTGTTGGTCACTCCAGAAATCTTCTAACAAATTGAAATGCTTGTCAAACACAAAAGGAAACAAGGAATGCATCTTCCCTTTTGGGTCAAAATACTTATGAGCTATATACAAGCCTAGATTTAATTGTATTAGCTCATTGTAGACCAGCTTTGCCCCTACCAAATGCTAACAGCTATACTCACCCAACTTCACGGGGAACTTGTGACATCCTTTCTTATGTTTTATTCCAAACCGAGCATTAACTCCAAGAGCCTGATATACAAAATCCATCAATACTATTCTATTATTGCAACACCTCGGCAACAAATGTGGATGGCCTTGAAAACCTGCTATCCTGAAATATGTAAACTTGGGGTATTGAATGTACCAACATCCCCATTCAGCAATAAATTCCATGGCCTCTTGACTCAACCTGTACCCTGCATCTCCATTTAGGTGGTTAATGACCACATATATGAATGCATCATTAACCCTTCTGAACTGAGTCTCAGTAACTTGTAGAGATAGCTGGTTATAGTGATCCCATACGTTCTTTTGTCCATCCAACACTCCCATTATCTCTACTCTGTTTAAACCTGGGAGGATACCCAATCTTGTTGCTGCATATACAATGTAAGAAGTCATAAAGAAACATTTAGTCTCCCTTATGTTGGTCAGTTGATTATGAATAGAATTTGACACGATCATCGGCCAATCAAATTGTTGGGAGCCATTTAAAATTATTTGGATGAAGGGAAACATCCACTCCTTGAAACAAAATGTATCTCTCTTCCCAAAAGCCCTAGATAGCATCATTATTAAATCTGATACCTCTTTGGTTGGTCTGCAAGCTTGGTTAGAGACTTCTTTTCTGTCTTCAACCACTTTTTGTTCAAGTGAGATTTATTAGATTCCTTATACTTACTATATTTCTCCAAGGCCTTTGCCTCATCCAACTGCACCAAGTTCTTAGGATCCAGGACATTAAATATACTCTGAAATGCTTGAGGAGTGAGATCAATAATTACATTGTTTTGTGAATCCATGCATTGTCTCGTAGTCGGATTGTAAGCATTGGTTGCTATCAAGATCAACTCTGAGCACTGGATTGATAAAGGAAACACAATGATATGGGCCAAGCTGAAATCAACAATTCTTTGTGTCCATCCTGTTATATCTTCCCATTCCATAAAGGTTTCTACATATAGCTCCTCAAAATTATATTGACCCAAATTGGTATCAGTGATGTCTGACCAATCTGATTCTACTTTGCTCACTTTCACAACAGGACACCTATGATTATACCTCAGGGTATAAGGCAACTCTTCTGGCTTCATCTTCTTGGGTTTAGCTACTTCCTTTGATGTTCCTATAGGTTGGTTCCTTTGAGAAGCTTCTCTTGATGTTCCCAACATCCTCTTAGTTTTCTTGCAACCAAAATCCCTAGTTAGATCCTTAAATGAAACATCTCAAAATGTGTCCCTAAAATCATACCTTCCAAACATTCATCGGAGGCGGAACCAGGCAACAAACATCTTAAATAAACTTCCTTTAACATACTATCGAGCTTGGAGCAAAAACTGTTACTATCACTCTATTAATACGAAGCAGGCTCGGAGTCATAAGTGAAATAGTGATCAGAACCAGAACCGGAATTGAAATTGATTCGGTTTCCTTCAAACTTTCTATTTTCATATTCTCTCTCAGTTCCGCTCTCGCTTCCGCTCAGTAAAAATTTTCGTGAAGCAAAGCTTCTTACTATATGCGAAGTCAGAGACGGGATGAGAAAAGGATTTGACACTCAACATAAAAACATATCCAAAACTCTAAACCAATTCCGATCCCACTTCCGGCTATGTTGACCATGACGTCATCAAAATATTTTATCAATTTTAAATGCATAACTTCATGATTTAAAAACTAAGGTCATATTAAATGAAATGAGGCTTAAAATATATCATAAAAGACTATACTCATATGACCATGGGGGATGACTGTATTTTAGGGCATCATATTTTAATTATTTTAAATGTGATCACAAAAATGCATAAAAACCCTAACCTAGAAAACACGATAAAACTAAGGCACATATTTAACCCTTCTATTTTAACCAGATTGAATGCATGACACAAACCCTAAGTAAAAACAATATTCTATCCACCCTAACTCACTGTAAAACTTAGATTTAATCTACCTCACTGTGAAAACCCTAATTAAACCTACGCATTTAAAACCTAACGCAGCACAACGCGATCACAACACATGAAAGTGACAGTGCCCTAACTCACTATAAAGCCAGAAACACAAGCACAAAACAAAATCAAGAACAACAAAAAGAAGAAGAAAGAAATAAAACACACAAACCTACCGAAACGGTGAACCCGCGTGAAGATCTAAATCAAACAATCACGAATAGAAAACACGAAAGCAAATAAATAAAAGAAACGAGAATAGGAACCCTACCTCGAACGCAAAACCAAGCTAACCTTCTGAATTGATTTGCAAACAACTATCTTCTCCTCCTTCAATTAATTCACTCAGATGGACTCTGCAGCTCCTCTATTTCACTCTTCAATTTTTAACAACGATAATAATAATGCGTTTAACCCTTAATGAAGGTAAAAATTGAAATTTCTACCTACGTATGGTAGCTATCATTAATGCATTAAATGCAATTAAGCAGAGTCGAAACTGGAGAAGAACAAACACTTCACTACAGTGTGACCTTAGTAAAAAGTCAATGATAAGAAATGGTGGGGGCAGAATCAGAATGGAAATTGATTCAGAAACTTAAAGAATTTCCCAACTTCGTTCCCATTCCGGATCCGGGTCCACCAACAAAGCACAAAAACAAAACCAAACACAAAAGGTGAAATAAAAGACCGACATAATAAAACTTAACATAAGGACCTAGACTAAAATCAAAAGTTCAAAAAGCGAAGGTGGAATCGGAATGGATTCTAGTTTTGCAATTTTGAATAAACACCAAGTTAACGTCCACTCCGGTTCCGGCTCCGATAAAGACAAAACAAAAAAGGTTAAAAGAAAGACTGTCAGGATGGGGATCGCAAATGAGTTTTGAAAGAAGTTTCAGAACCCGATTTGGTTCTGGCTCCGGTTCCGAGAGACTAAACCAAAATAAAACAAAGTGTTGGAAGCAAACGACTCCAAACATTGTTTGAAAATCAACAAAAGATAAAAACACAAAGGGGGACCCATTTTGACCAAGGAAAAAGATGGGGTGGTTATGCAAGGCATAACAAATGGTGACCCGGCTGGGAAAATGGTTTACCCATTTTCAGGATACCTAAGGAAAATTCCAGTCACCCAAAAACTACTTCGCTTATAAACACTTTAACTTGAATGAGATTAGATATATGTAGGATAAGTTTGAGCTAGAATCTTAGATGTATATGCTGATGAGTTATTTTTGAATCTGAGTGATTGCAGTATATTGTGCATCATTTTTTTGTAAGTACTTTTTCTGTTTGTGAACAACTATACCTAAGATTCAAGCTACATAGGTTGAGTCCTTTGACTATCGTGCAGTAAAATCTTGGGAATTTCTCCGCTGCCAAATAAGCGTCCATAGCCCCAACAGAGATACCTCTAGTTCTCTCAAAGCATTTCTCTATTGGCAACCAGGCGTCCATAGCCCTGATAGAGATACTTGATTACCCACTTGATATTGAGTTTGCTTCTTTCTTTCTTTTTTTTCTTTCATTCATTTTTTTCTTAAAACTTGCTTGTGGAAATCTTTTGTGCACCTTGCTCAATACTTCAGACATAATGAATCTGAAACATGGGTTGAGAACTACTATGGATTTCATGATAGTCTTTGTCTTTATATCACCTTATGTTCCATTATCCCCTCTTGGTCTTTATATCAATATGATACCTGAGATATTGTTTCATTTGTAGATGTTGACAAGAGACAGCCCTAGTGATGTTGGTGGCACGATGGACCATGGAGTTGCTACAACAAGAGCTAGTTTTGATCCATTGAGAGAGGTATGGAATAGATTAGTCGATTTGACATTATATTTTCTCTTTTATGTTCTATTATAGAAAATTTTCACGATACTTTTATGTAGTTTAATTTCTATCTTCATGGTTTCTATAGGTGGTTGTCACTCCAGATCGTGAACGTGGTGATGCTGTAAATGTGCATGATGACTATATGTATGTGGTAAGTGATTATATATTCTATTATATTCCATTCCACAATTAAATTTCTATGTATAACATCTTTAATTTTTATTGTAGCAGTTGAAGGTCCAGAGTGAAGAGAGGAGGACTAGCAAGCATGTTCGAAAGACAAGAGAAGCAATAGTCACTCCATCCAGCCGAATTTTGAAGGCAGCACGAGATCTATTTCCTTCCCCTAGAGGGAAATGACTATGTATTAGTGTTGTTTGTTGTATGCCTATGTGGCATTTTGGAACATATTTTTTGTACTATCGATATATACGTGATATTTTATGTCAATATGGTTCCTTTGTACTAAGCCTGTATGGTTATTTTAGAAATATTGTATATAATTTTATCAATATATATCATTGTATAGCCTTTCGAATTTTTGATTAAAGAAACTCTTATTTTTCTACTGCCATTCTTGAATGATGTTATCATGTGTATCGTGTAAGTTGTATGCTTGAATGTTGTAGGCATGGATTTTGTTTACATCTAATGCTTAATTAATTACTGTCGAATGCTCAATAAGCCCCATCTAAAGTGTATTGTGTAAATAAGCTCCATTCATGGTGGTTTGTATCCTTTGGAATGCTCCAATTACTTGTGCCTCACTTATTCACATGTATGCTTCACTTATTCACATGTATGCTTCACTTATTCACATGTATACTTCACCTATATTGTGTGTATTCATGTGTATGCTTCATGCTTCCAATGCATAGCAGCAAAAATCTTTTGGGGAAAATTTGACAAACCAAAAGTATAATAGTTTGTGAAAAAACCAGGAAAAATTGTACAACAAGAGATAAAAAAATTTTAAAAAAAATTGAAAGGTATTTCCATAGCATATAGAGATATAGAGAGCAAATAAAATAAATATTTTAACTAATGAATTGTAAAAAAATGATTTTTGTAGTTTATATTCATATCGTTGATTATATTGCATTGCAAATCTTTCAAAATCAAAGCATTACTTCACTTTGCATAACTAATAAGTAGATGCTAATAGATGACAATTTCAATTACAATATAGTTTGTACAAAGTCAACCTAAGCAGTTATGAAATTTCTTCACATTGCATAACTAATAACTAGGAGTAGCTACCAATTGCATTTTCTTATCATGGCATTCTATGAGACCAAATTTCTTTGAGGTATTTTTTCAAATAGTTCCCTACCTTGTCTATGTTACCACATTTTTCATACATGTCTACCAAAGCATCTTTTCAAATAGTTCACTGCCTTGTTTCTATGGCTAAAATCCTAAAACAAGTGATTTCGAACAAGCTATGGATGCTTCGAATAAATATATCAAAAGCATAATGGTAAGAAATAGCATAGACAAGGTAGTGAACTGTTTGAAAAAATGCATCAAATAAATGTGGTGATGGCATGCCATGACAAGCCATAGACAAGGCAGTGAACTAGTTCAAAAGATTCCTCAAATAAATGTGGTCTCATGGTGACGGAATGCCATGACAATCAAATTCCTTTTGATTGTCATGGCATTCCATCACCATGAGACCTCATTTTTTTGAGGCATTTTTTTAAAGAGTTCACTACCTTTTCTATGCTACCACATTTTTCATACATGTCTATCAAAGCATTATATCAAACAGTTAATTTCCTTGCTGCTATTGATAAAACCCTAAAACATTGATGCAGTACTAGGGGAGGTCTTGCAATGCCACTAAACATAATTCCAATCATTAATCACAATCCTCAAGTCACAAATCCTCATAGCTATGGATTGTCATGACATTCCATCACCATGAGACCATGTTTCTTTGAGGAATTTTTTCAAACAATTCACTCCCTTGTCTATGATACCACATTTTTCATACATGTTTACCAAAGCATTTTATCAAATAGTTCATTGCCTTACTGTTATGGCTGAAAGCCTAAAACGAGTGGGTTTATTGAAAATCCTATTCCCACAACTCATAACACCTTGACAATGCATCAAACATGCTTAAAAGAACCCACACATGCTTAAAAGTCCCTTACAAACTACTGCTCCAAATGATTTCAACCATTTCCACTCTTAAACCACTTAATTTCACCAAAACTCATCAAATTGCCAACTAGGGCATCACACCAAACCACTCAACTCGCCTCCCTTACTCCAGAAACCATGCATATATGTTCCCTACCCCTAATTATTCCATTCCACTAAATTACAATAGGATACAATGGGTGGAATTGCTATAAAGTCATTTTTACACATTCAACTACTTACATTTGACAACTTTTTCCCCAAGCGATAAATCGCCACCACGGGAAAAGGCCTCTGAGATAGAGAAAACCAAGAGAGGTTATTGTAGAGGGGTCAAATGTGATCCCATAGGCTTTGATGAGAATTTTCTAAGCATTGTGGTGTCTGAATACAAGCTTGCTGAAGTTCGTGGCCATTTTGCACTTTGGACCCTTAAGGGATCGATTTGGTTGAACGTAGCTCAAAGTGATTTCACGTGTGAAAGAGGACCATGCCTAGCATAAAGGTAGCCACCCAGACACATTGGAACAATCCATTTGGTCACACGAGCTGTAGAACAAAAGTTGCACCACTTTGCAACTTTCAACTACTTGCATTTGACAACTTTTTCCCCAAGTGAAAATTTGCCACCACAAGAAAATGCCTCCAAGATAGCAAAAAATAAGAGACGTTATTGTAGAGGGTTCCAGCATGATCTCGTAGGATTAGACAAGAAGTTTCTAAGCATCACAGTGTCTAAGTAATAGCATGTTGAAGTTCACAACCATTTTGCACTTTGGACCCTTAAGGGATCGATCCAGTTGAACGTAGCTCAGAGCGATTCCGCGTGTTTGGGTGTGAAAGAGGACCAGAACTAGCGTAAAAATACCTATTTGGATGCTTTGGAATAGTTTGTTTGGTCACACGAGCTGCAGAACGAAAGTTGTACCACTTTGCAACTTTCAACTACTTGCATTGGACAACTTTTTCTCCAAGTGAAAATTCACCACCACAGGAAAATGCCTCTGAGATAGTGAAAATCAAGAGATTTTATTATAGAGGGTCCAAACATGATCTTGTAGGATTAGATGAGAAGTTTCTAAGCATCACAGTGTCCGAGTAATAGCATGCTGAACTTTGCAGCCATTTTGCACTTTGGACCCTTAAGGGATTGATCTGGTTGAACGTAGCTTAGAGCAATTCCGTGTGTTTGGGTGTGAAAGAGGACCATGCCTAACCAAAAAAAACCTATTCAAATGCATTGGAATAGTTTGTTTGGTCACATGAGCTGCAAAATGAAAGTTGCACCACTTTGCAACTTTCAACTACGTGCATTTGATAACTTTTTCCCCAAGTGAAAATTTGCCATCGCAGGAAAATGCCTCCGAGATAGAAAAAATTGATAGAGGTTATTGTAGATGGGCCCAACACGATCCTGTAGGATCATACGAGAAGTTTCTAAGTGTCATGATATCTGAGTAAAAGCATGCCTAAGTTTGCAGCCATTTTGCACTTTGGACCTGTTACCAATTTTTAGCGTCTTGCTTAAAATTAGTAATCATAGGAGCAATTACTTGTTGGGGTACAAGAATTTTTTTTTTATTACAATTCATATAGCCAAATTTTGTTCCTAGAATGAAAGTATGTTTAGGAATGATTTACAAAATCATTCAACAGTTTAGACTAAACTGGCTGAACAGTTCAACAAAGCACTGATCAAATAGAGTTTCATTGAAGAAAACAATGTTCAGGCTAAACTTCATTTGTAGCAATTGTTTTTATACAAAGTATTGCAGATTTAAGAACATAATGCAAAAAATCAATCATCGGGTTACAAAATATGATTTAAAGTAATTACAATTGCATTGTTTCATCGTGCAATCAAAATAAGTGCATAAATTCATTGTTAGAAACCAAGATCACCTGCATACAAATGGATACCTGTCACATGCAAAAGACATTCAGAACAAACAAGAAGTTCTCTAAACCTCAAAGTGTAAAATACATTATTAGAATCTCAAATTATTACAAAGAGATCAATCCTTATGAAGGAGA
>CM021104.1:341627643-341672787 GCA_007115665.2 Sequoiadendron giganteum | reverse complement strand
CCCTGGAATCTATGAAGTAGCAGTCTATTATTGAATGATGTATTACTGAAAATGAAGTGCAAAGATGCAAGTTTCACCCTCCCAACTACCAAAACATCCGAGTAATCTCCAAACAACCCATCGGGCCAAATCTGTACTAAGCGATCAACCTGGGATAGATACAAAAAATGTGCATGGATAGCAACGTAGAGCTCCTCAATACCTTTCCAATGCCACAAAGATAGCAAAAATCGGAGATCGTGGCAAAAGTTATGAGCTCGGAAGCATAAAATAAACATCTGACTTCAAACAGAAATAAATATAGTAAAACATGAAAATAATATAAAATAAACTACACCATAGGATAGTGCTCAGAACCAGCTTTCCGATGATATCTCGTTTGCCCGATTTCGATACCGTATGCCCAAGTTATGCCAAAAACAAAAAAATTGCTCTTTTAGGGCAAACTACGGTTAGGAGGGGGCAAAAGATCGCCGTATGGACGCTGACATCAGTGGTTCATGAGCATAAATTTGATGGCCATCCGGCCATCGCCGCAAAAAATCAGCCTCCTGCAAAAAAAAATGGACAGAGCCCCTGCTCGCTGATATGACCAGGGGCTTGGAGCTGGAGTTGGTCGGGGGCCAGGCACGGAGCTCCCGATCCCCCATATGACCGGCGACCGAGCTGCAGGGTGCCTGCGGGGGTTGGTTGGGACTGGCGGTGCAGGGTGGCGGAGCCACTGGCACTGGTGGCGGGCCGGTGGCGGTGCTCGCCATTTCTTCTGGCAACGCATAATTTTGCAAAAAATGATGTGGTTTTCTTTTTTTTTTCATTTTTTTCACTTCAGAGTGCATGCTGGGGAGGTCGTACGGCCTCCCTATAAATTTTTTTTTGCCTTCCGGACAAGCTTCACCAAAATCGACAATTTGACGGGCATTTCTAGGGTTTTGGGGCGCTGTGAACGAGATGGCTACGTCCGTTTGAGCCCACAATGTCCCAAAAAATCGGCTACCCCCAGATCTTGCAAAAAAGATGCTTGTGGAAACCCTTGCACTTGAAACTCACTGAGAGGCCATATCTTCAGATCACGAACAGGCAGCAACAGGTCTGGAGCTCTGATACCATGTTAGAAACCAAGATCACCTGCATGCAAATGGATACCTATCACATGCAAAAGACATTCAAAACAAACAAAAAGTTCTATAAACCTCAAAGTGTAAAATGCATTATTAGAATCTCAAATTATTACAAAGAGATCAATCCTTATGAAGGAGATCAAGAAACCCTAAAAGGGAAACCTAAATGAAACCCTAGTGTGCACACTTAATAATTAATAAATAATTATTAATATGCCTAAGTTTAGCTTAAGCAACTAAAGGAATACGTGACTTAATTAATTAACCAGTGTGATATAATTAATTAAGTATATAACTTATTACTCTAACATTCATCAAATAATGGAAAGCCATTGCATATCATGAATAATTTGTTTATTGAGAGAATGTTCTATAATCCCACACAAGCCATGGGAGTAGCCTGATTTGTTTCTTTTCAAATGCTGAAAAAAAGAAAGAAATGCATTACACAACTGAAAATAATGTAAGAGTAAGGATAGAAGGTGATTCATCATTGCTTGGAATGACGAATCATCGTTGTAGCTAGTCGTGTTGACCTTATGTCCATCTCTAGTATCGATCTCGACTCCAACTCCAGGTTTACCTGCAAGATGAAGAGTGGTGTTAGAGCAATGAGGGATCGCATTCTACCTTATCCCTACATTATCAGCGGAAATGGAATGAACATTCTATCCATCATTCACCAAATAAATGAAAAAGCAGAGCGTAAAAAGAAAAAAGAACCATTGAGTCTGTTGTTTTTACTAACTTGTTTGTGTCATGTGCAGAAACAGGAAAACATAATGTTGCTGATTATCAAGTTTACAATATGAGTGGAATAAAATGCAGCTCCCACAAGGGTTGAGCCCAACTCATCAAATGTTTTGTGCAATATGAACATCATGGAATCAATATCACGTTTGCAGAACTTCCAAAAGATAGTCACATATGAGAGAAATCATTACATCATTATATTATTTGTAGATTTTTTATGTATTTTTGAATGCATAAGTTCTTTTGTTGCATATTTCCTTATGCCAAGAAGAGAATAGGTCATTTACTTTAGTGAACTGAACTAATGAATAAATTCAAAATGATGGAGATTATAGTGCCATCATCATAAATGCTAAATGATGACAGTGATAATATTTTCAAAGAGTGATCAGCCATAGCAACTGGATAAGAGACATCATCATAGGGGACTAGCTGTTGTACCAGGAAGAGAAAAGACTGAAATAATCATTATAGGAAACGCTTCAGATACTACAGGAGTATCAAATAAAGGGATATTCAGTTTGTTTTTCAAAGAACAAACCTAGAAAAGCTCATGTTGAGTCCAAGTCAACATTCTAAATACTGGCCTGGATTTTGTTATTTTATTTTTTATTTTCTAAAGATTTTAAGTAGCAAAGAGACATAATTTTAGGAGATGTGAAGAAGAAATTTCATGATGGCCAAAGAACCATTTTTAGAGGAGATTCAATTGAGAAAATCTTGACTTAGAGTGTATTCATGGTGGCCGATAGGAAATACAAGAAGAAATGAAGAAAATTTCACAGCAACTACCCATTTTAATGGAAATGAAGAGCTCGAATCTTACAGAAAATTCTTCCAGTTTTTCATAGTGGTCAAAATTTATCCATTATTCTAAAGAAAGGAGCTAAATCTATTAAGAGATTCAATTTTCTATAGGAAAATGAAGTGCAAAATACATATCAACATCAAAATGGAGCAGAAATATCAGTAAATACTCATGGCTGTGGCTGCAAGCTCATAGAAGATTTTAAAATACACAAGATCTTCTAGGTTTCTAGTTTCTAAGAGAAGAAAGAAACTTATTCTCTTTTCATTTTCAAGAAATTATATTATGGTGGCCATGGAAAGCAAAAGATCTTTCAAGAAATGAATGATACAGTCAAATGGTGCAGCTAAAAGCCAAGAAAAACGTTCTAGTGTTAAAAAAAAAAAACCAGATGGAGAATAAGTACAGCCAAGCCGTGGCCATTGAGAAAATAGATGGAGTTCTGAGTTCTACCCACACTGTGCAATGGCAATAAATCTTTCGCCACATTTTATTTTTTACAGGACAACAATTTCTTATGGAACATCGACTGAGGAAGCTCTAAAGGAAGGAGGAAAACGTGGGTATACCAGTCTCCAATGGTGTCCATGGCTGAGAGTTGAAGAAAGTTAAAATACATACAAGAATTCAGAAACGAATAAACTCGTGTCTCCTTATAAGGGTGTCAATAATGGCGTGTGTAAAGCTTACAAAAGGATTTACAAAGATCTATGAAGATTTCCTAGATCAAAAGGCGGAATAATGCTCACCTTATGTTTCTTTGCTTTATCTTCTGAAGGAGTGAAAGAGGAAACTGTATAGGAGTTTCCAAGCCGAAGCTCATCCAAAGGTATCCATGGAGGCCGCAAAGAATCATAGACAAGCACATACAAAGAAAAGTCATTAGAAAAATTCCTAGGCCGCGGTCTGTGAGCTTCAAGAGCTTTCAAAAATGGAGGAAAAGTTTCCAGATTTGCAACAAGTTTCACTTACCTTTGTCAAACTTTCAGAATCTGCAGAAGGTTGGCATCTAGAACAGAAAATTCATTCACTGCTGGCTAGGGTTTTCCTCATGGTGGCGGCGCATTCCTAGAGCTAGTGAACAATGAAAAATGTGATGAAGTTTGTTATCTCTTTAGGTTTTGATTAACCCTAAAAGGGTTCGATGGGAGTGAAAGGATTTTTGCTTTAGGTTTCTTACTTTCTCAAAAGGCTTGTCCCTTTTGATGGATGGACGTGGCATTCTCTATTCCTTAAAATATTTTAGTATCTTTTGAGTGACTTTTAATCTTTTATTATTTGACTTTCCATTTATTTTTTGTAGTATGTTAAAATATAAGTCTCTGTTTTTAAAATGATTATCATAAATTATTTTAATAAAGATATTTATGCAAATGGAAGGGCCAAATATTGATGTAAGACTTAGTCTTAAGTGTCTTTTATTTTACTTAGTCAAAACTCTTTATTTTTGCATTATGTTCAAATTTTTGTAAATCTCTATTTTAAAATGATAATTATAAATCATTTAAAATAGATGATATTCGAATGCAAAATGGGGGCGGGGGGGTTTATTACTTGGTCAAATTGAATTTTGAAACTGGAGTTTTGAAAAAACTTGCATAAATCTTGGAGATAATGGAGAGATTTATGCCAATATGTGGAGCGAAGATAGGGAGTTTGGAGCACGAAATCAGGAGTTTGCTTTCAGTTTTTGAATTCCTTTTGATTCCACTTGAATCAAGGAGTGATTTGACGCACTGACATGGAGTTATCTTTCAGTTTTGAACCTATTTTTTGGGAGTTTCTATTTGCATACGGCTCACCAGGTTGGTGAAGCTTTGACAGCTCTTCTTGGAGTTGGTTGGCATGGCATGCCTTTTTTGGAGGAGAGATTTGACAACACATGTGATTTTGGAGCCAAATTTCAATTTCGAATTTGGAGACAATTTCTATAAGTCTTTCTCTTCTTTTTGTATAGGGGTTATTTCTTAGTTTGTGGGAGATTGCAGAGGCAGATGCTTCAAACTTTGTAACTCACAATATTTTTGACAGAAATAATACAGATGTTCATTTTTCCTCAATAGAAGTCATTTTTCCTTCACATTCTTTTTGTTGTTTTCATTATTGTTTGTGAATTACATGATAAAGTTATGTGTTATCCTTTATTTTATCAGATTCCTTCAATGTTGGATGCAAAGAATGTTATGTCATAGTGCAGGTTTATGTTAGTGATCCCTTTTTCTTGCTTCTATATCTGTGAAAACATTATTTTTTTCCTTGTGTTTAAGCATTAAAACTGTCAGAGCCTAACATAGAATCATTTTTACAGACATAAATCTCCGTGTTGTGAGATTAATTAGCTGTATTGAGTTTTTTGTGAGTTCCAACAGCTTTTGTCAAAATTTCTTACCTTAGGTGTATCACCATTGTTCAATTTTATTTTACTTTAGTTTTTTCATTAATCCTTTTACCCCTTTTCACCTCCTATGAAAATTGGTTTTACAAGAAGATTCAAAGGGAACCAACCCATAATCTGGAGGTCCGCTTCATCCCCTGGTCACCCACAACCTCTAAGTGTTCCCATGTGTCAATAGGTTGCTATAGTTAAAAGCTTAGCAAGGGTGCAAAACTTATTTGAAAACAGTTTTTGGCATGCTCGGTGGGACTGAGAATTTTTTTTCAGTCCTAAACCATAATCATCATACTACTATTTTGTATGTGCAACATAAATTGTAGTCTTTAAGAGATAAATTTTAGCATACTTTGTGACTCCAAGCTCAGATTTAGCAAAACCAGTGCATTGCAGCCCATGAGAAAAGTGCAGACTAGGAGTAACTCAGTTGTATTTGAGTATTTGCAGCTATCCCCACCTAGAAGGAAGGGGAGAGAAGTCCCAAAAGTACAAAGGATAGTTGTTTATTCAAGAAGGTCCAAGTCAAATCCTCCTGTTGAGGACAGTCATACCACTACCCAAGTTGTTCTTGTTACAGTCCCAATGGCTCAACCACCACCCAGAAATCAACCATTTGTGTCTTTTGATCAGGGCAGCCCTTTGAATCTTGCACAACACAATGACATACCAGCTGCAGCCCTAAAGAGCTTGCCATTTTTCACTGGAGAAGAACACACAACAACCATTGAACACATTAGAGATGTGGCTTCCTTGTGTGGAGTGCATCACATTACCCAGCAAGATGTGGGAGTGAGGCTCTTGGCGGCTTCTTTCAAGGGTAAAGACCTTCAATGGTTCAGAGGCCTCCCTGTCAATTCAATAGCTACATGGGATGAGTTGGGTGAGTGGCTCAATAAGTAGTTCGAAGATAAATCTGATCACCTGTCTCTGGTGGAGTAGCTAACTACCATTAAAAGAGCTCCACATGAGCATTTGATGGACTTCAACTACCATTTCAAAAGAACCTAGAATTGAATTCCAGCCATGGTAAAACCTTCCAACGATTATGCTTACTTATACTATTTAAAGTCTTTAAATAGTGATATTGCACTTATGATACAGTCTTTGGGAGGTGACACATTGCCAGCAACATTTGATGTTGCTGTCAAAGTAGAAAATAACCTGATACAGGTAGGTAAAATAGCCCCTAGGCCTCCTATGCCTTATTTTGCTGACTTACAACCAACCACCTCTGCTTTACCACCTACAATAGTTGTTGTCCTAGCTTTTCCAACTTTTAATGCACAAACAATAGCTCAAGATTATGTTGTTCCTAACCGGTTTCAAGAATTGGTAAATCAGAATGATAACATCCAAAAGACCCTATAGACTTTTGGGAATGAGCTGGTAAATATTAAAAAACAGCAAATCCAACCTTCTTATCAAGCCCCTTTTTAGGCCAATTCCCAGTTTCAAAGGAGGAATTTTAATCAGAGGCCATTTCAGTCTTATAATCCTAGTACACCTAGTACCTCTAAGGAGATTGTTCTGGTTCAAAATAACCTTGCAGATGATTACGAATGGTGTTTCCCATGTAATCAGCCACATAATCATTCAACCTATTTGAACGGGATCCTAAATTAGGCACTAATGGTGCAAAACAGTGTTGCTATTCCACATAATTCAGCTCAAGAAAAATCAAAGCAGTAGATTCCTCATACAGATTCAGGTAATTCTGACGTTTCATTTTTGAATTGGCAAGGGGAGGAGTTTTGTGGACTTAATGACCCGCCAGGCTTGTCAAGTGATCTCGTATCATCCAATACAAGATCAAAGAAGAGGGTTGTAGATTTGGGGCAGCAAACTAATGGTGATAAGAATTAGCCATCTACAAGTTCATAGGGCAAGGATCATCCTAGAGGGCCAGTGCAACTAGCACAAATACATAAAGATGTCGTTGTTCCCAAGGGACAACAAAAGGTTAGTACTAGTAGTTTCAACATTTTAGAGCATATGAAGAAGACAAGCGTAAGTGTCTCAATGTGGGATTCATTGGCTTTGTCTAGCCAAAAGGATCTTTTACATGAAGCTTTATCTAGGTTTTCTTTATCAAAAGAATTAATAAATCAACAACCTACTAAGGTGGTTCTCACTAATGCCCCTCTTGAGAAGAAGGAACAACAAACTATTAAAGCTAAGCCACCTCCTTTTTATGTTTCTCTGATTATAGGAGATCATCTAGTTCACAACTGTATTAGGTATTGAGTATGATCCACTTGAGAAGGGAGTTGTGCAATTGGATGGCACTGCTGTTAACACAGTAGGGGTCATTAAAAATCTTAGTTTAACTCTACATGCCTGTCCAAATTTTGCAATACCATAGGATATTTATGTAATAGAGTTACCCCGATACTTTTCCCTTTGCTTATCTAGGGATTTCATAGCCAAGATAGGTGGATACCTATCTACTAACTGGTCTCATATGTTGTTCAGAACTAGGTATGGTACCAGGGTCACTGTAAAATCTTAATCAATAGCCAAGGATCATATTGAGCCTTACCATCGTCCTCCCATTAATGCTAATCTTTGTATCAGTGAGCAAGAGGAGCAGTCTGTTGTGCAAAAGGGTGAAATTCAATTAGAAGCAGTCTCAGATATTCTTCCTGAAGTGTGGGCATCTCAAAAAGGAGAGGTTGGTACAGGTGAGCAGCTGGATGAGGTTGGCATTGGTGTTTATATGATGCATGAGACTGACTCTTTTATGCCTAACATTGAAAACAACAAAGAACAGCAAGGTGAACAACATGTAAATGAAGTGTGGGAGCTATTTTTTGATGGCTCAAGCAGCAAATTTGGTGTTGGTGGAGGTTGAATGCTGGTATCTCCAGAGGGTGAGAAGTACTATTTAGCTTTCAGATTTTGTTTCAGCTATACTAATAATTTTGCTGAATATGAAGCTTTAATCCAAGGCTTGGAGTGGGAAAGACAAAGAGGTATCAGATGTCTAAAGGTTTATGGGGATAGTGAATTGGTTGTTAATTAGGTAAGGAAGCTAAATGTAGTAAGAAACGATGCACTCAGGTCTTATCGGAATAGAGTATGGGACATTTTAGAGGGATTTGATGCATTTAATCTAATTTCCATTGCTAGGACTCAGAATAAACATGCTAATAGACTAGCTATTGTAGGAGTTGAATATGATATCCCAACAAAAATTTGCAGCAATAAAGCTAGTCAACATATTAAAGTTGTTGTTAGACCTGTTGTGCCTGATAATAACATACATTGGCAAGTTTTTGAAAGTGACCAGCAGATTGTAAACTTCTTCAAGGAAGAAGTCGAGTTCTCGCATGCCAATCAGGAAAAGTTACAACACCAGTACAGTGACCAGATTATTCAGCTCAAAAATAACAAGTTGCCAAAAGGCTTGGTCACTCTAGAATCTCTTTTCAATACAGATGATGAAGCTGGAAAATCCAAAGGTAGTATTCAAGTTCAGCAAGATCACTATGAAGAGGTTGAAGTCTTCAAAGGAAAGCTTCTTAAATTAGGCAAGGTATGTACAGCTGAAGAGAAGCATGTTTTTATTCAGCTCTGTCAAGAATTTAATGATATCTTTGCCTGGCAATATACTGATTTGAAGGGATTTAATCCCCAACTTGCTCAACATACCATTGAATTAGAGCCCAATGTTAAACCTGTTAGGCAGAAATAAAGGACTTTGAATCCTAAGTTAGAGCCTTTGATGAAAAAAGAGCTGGATAAGTTGATTGAAAGCAACATTATTTTCCCCATTAAGCATACCTCCTGGGTTTCAAACCTAGTACCAGTAAGAAAGAAAAATTATGAGATAAGACTGTGTGTAGATTTTTGTGACTTGAATAGGGCCTCTCTAAAAGACCGTCATCCTCTGCCTTCTATGGAGCAGATACTTCAGGTAGTCTCAGGGTCTGAAAGGTTTTCCTTGTTAGATGGCTATTCTGGTTACAATCAGATTTTAGTGAAGAAAGAAGACCAGTACAAAAGAACCTTCACCATAAAATAGGGGACTATGACCTATCAAAAAATGCCCTTTGGTTTGTCCAATGCTGGGGCAACATTTCAGAAAGCCATGGACATGGATTTTCAAGGTTTAATGTACAAAATTGTTTTAGTATATCTTGATGATATCACTATTTTTTCTAAAGAAGCTAAGGATCATCTCAATCATTTAAGACAATTTTTTGAGAAATGTAGGGAGTTGGGATATCACTTAACCCCAAAAAGTGTGTTTTTGTTGTTCATGAGGGAAGATTGCTCGGTTATGTGGTATCAAAGCAAGGGATTACGATTGATCCTGAAAGAGTGAGTGCCATCTTGGCTCTTTCGCTACTAGCACACAAGAAAGGTTTGTAGAGTTTTATTGGTAGGATTAAATTTGTTAGGAGGTTTATCCCTGACATTATTGATTTTTTAAGTCCACTGACTCATATGCTGAGAAAGAATGTACCTTTCAGCTGGACCAAAGATGGGAAAATAAGTTTTGAGATGATAAAGGAAGCATTAGCAGCTGCACCTACACTTCTGAATCCTGATTTTTCTAAAGATTTCATTTTGTATGCCTATGGAAATATTGATTCACTTTCAACTATGCTTGTACAGCGAAATGATGAAGGATCTAAACAACCTGCGGCATTCTTTAGTCAGGGACTCAAAGATAATGAGCTCAGGTATACTTTTGTAGAGAAACATGTTCTCGCTGTTATAAGAAGCTTAAAGAAGTTTAGGCATATGCTTTCCAGTAATAAAATTATCTTGATGGTTGCTCATCCAAGTGTAAAAGAGTTTTTGCTTAATAAAGATTTGAGTGATAGAAGAGTTGGTTGGGTAACCAAAGTAATGGAATATGACCTTAAGATAAAGGTTACTAAACTGATAAGAGGAAGAGGCCTCTATGAACAACTCACAGAGGACAACAACAAAAAAACAATAGAGGAGGAAAGTGTTGTTTTAGCACTTCAAGATGAAGAACAAGCTATTGTGCCTACTCCTACAGATTGGATTGCAAAAATGACACATTTTTTGTTGACTGGTGAGTGCCCTCCTGATCCAACTAAGTCCAGAAGAAGGTATTATCATCTATAGTCCATACCTTATGTTCTTTTAAATGGTTTACTATTTAGAAGAGATTTTCATGGTGTCCTATTGAGGTTTATTGAAGCTGATCAGGTTGATAAGGTATTGCATGAATTTCATCAAGGGTTAGTTGGTGGACACTTTTCCCCAGGAGCTACAACTCTTAAAATTATGAAAGGAGGCTATTACTAGCCTACCTTATTCAAAGATGCCCATGCATGGGTAAGGAAGTGCAAAGAATGTGCTATATTTCCAGGAAAAGAGAAGTTGGTTGCTCTTCCGTTGCAGCCAGTTCAACTTGAACAACCCTTTATGAAATGGGGCTTGAATTTTATTGGGGTTATAAACCCACCATCAAGTGCTAGCCATAAGTGGGTGCTTACAACCACTGATTATTTTTCAAAGTGGACTGAAGTTGTGGCACTCAAAGAAGCCAACGAGACAGTTGTATTGAATTTTTATGAAGAGATGATAACTAGGTTTGGAGTTCCAAAATCCATTGTTTCAGATAATGCACTTGCATTCATAGGAACTAGAGTGTCCGATTGGGCAGTTAAAAATGGTATTTATTTGAACACATCTTCAAATTACTATCCTCAAGGGAATGGACAAGATGAGTCCACTAACAGAAACTTCCTGAGGATTATTAAGAAGACTATGGAAGGCAATCAAAGAACCTGGCACACCAAGCCAAAATCAACCTTGTGGGCTGATAGAATTACCTCAAAAAGATCAACAAGACTTTCTCCATACATGCTTGTGTACAGAAAAGAGGAAAGACTGCCCATTTCACTTGAGCTTCCAACTCTGGACCTGGTAAACCAGCTAGATATGATTGAAGAGGAACCAATGACAGCAAAGTTAGCTCAGCTGATTGAACTTGAAGAGGTCAGAGTTGAAGCAATGAAAAAGATTGAGCAACATCAGGCTCAAATGAAAAGTACATTGGATAAAAGGGCATCTCCAAGAGTTTTTCAGGAAGGAGACATTGTGCTAAAGTCGGATGAACTGAAAAGAAGGCCTAGAAAGCACTCCAAATTTGATCCATTATAGAGTGGATCTTTCATTGTTACTGAGAAGAAACAAGACAATGCCTTCCATCTGTCAAAATTGGATGGTGAAGTCAAACCAATCCCAATGAATGGGATTCACCTCAAGCATTGCTTTTGAGGTGGGATCTAATCTATACATATTTTAGTAGATTCTAAATGTTTAATAAGTGCTTTTGCACCTAGGATAGATGCATATATGTTCTCTCTAGGAGTTTGCTTTAAGTTTTTGAATTCCTTTTGATTCCACTTGAATCAAGGAGTGATTTGAGGCACTGACATGGAGTTATCTTTTAGTTTTGAACCTATTTTTTGGGAGGTTTTGTTTGCATACGGCTCACCAGGTTGGTGAAGCTTTGACAACTCTTCTTGGAGTTGGTTGGCATGGCATGCCTTTTTTGGAGGAGAGATTTGACAACACATGTGATTTTGGAGCCAAATTTCAATTCCCATTTGGAGACAATTTCTATGTCTTTCTCTTCTTTCTGTATAGGGGTTAGTTCTTAGTTTGGGGGAGATTGTAGAGGTAGATGCTTCAGACTTTGTAACTCACAATTTTTTTGACAAAAGTAATACAAATGTTCATTTTTCCTCAATAGAAGTCATTTTTCCTTCACATTCTTTTTGTTGTTTTCAGTATTGTTTGTGAATTACATGATAAAGTTTTGTGTTATCCTTTATTTTATCATATTCCTTCAATGTTGGATGCAAAGAATGTTATGTCATAGTGTAGGTTTATGTTAGTGATCCCTTTTTATTGCTTCTATATCTGTGAAAACATTATTGTTTTCCTTGTGTTTAAACATTAAAACTGTTAGAGCCTAACATAGAATCATTTTTGCAGACATAAATCTCTATGTTGTGAGATTAATTATCTTTTATGAGTTTTTTGTGAGTTCCAATAGCTTTTGTGAAAATTTCTTACCTTAGGTGTATCACCATTGTTCCATTTTATTTTACTTTAGTTTCTGCATTAATCCTTTTACCCCTTTTCACCTATTATGAAAATTGGTTTTACAAGTAGATTCAAAGGGAACCAACCCATAATCTGGAGGTCCACTTCATCCCCCAGTCACTTACAACCTTGAAGTGTTCCCATGTGTCAATAGGTTGCTACAATTAAAAGCTTAGCAATGGTGCAAACCTTATTTGACAACAAGACCCTTAAGGGATCGATCTGGTTGAACGTAGCTCGGAGCGATTCCGCGTGTTTGGGTGTGAAAGAGGACCATGTCTAGCATAAACATACCTATTCAGATGTGTTGGAACAATTTGTTTGGTCACACGAGTTGCATAACGAAAGTTGCACCACTTTGCAAGTTGTTTGGAATTATCAAACATGTCTATGCTACACAAAATTTTTCATACATGATGGAGTTAGATGTTTGTAGGGTTATATATTAGAATAGGAATTTTGAGTGTGTTTGAAGAGTTGGAAAAGTAGCTAGAGGCTAATGCAGTACATGTAGAGATCCAAAATGAACTTGTTCAAAGATTTAGAGGAAGGCTCCTAATAGACTTACACACAACTTGATCACTTAACTTACCAAGAAACACCATTTTTGATGCAGAGAGGGGTGGAAACCATTCAATATAGCAAATCAATGAGAATCAATTAGATTCCAAAGAAAAATCAGATGTTCAACTAAAAATCCCAACTTCTACCAAGCTTTCCCTTGTAGCATAGGTAACCCGGTTCAAGGGCCTTTTCACCAAGATTTTCCAAAACACTTGACAAAATCAAGGATGATTAAGATACCCATTTGCAAGTTATAAAACATAGGTAAACCCCAAAATCAACTCCTTTGGACCAATATTGACTTCCAATAGACCCACCTTGGAAAAGGTTATTCAATTGGCCTAATTTACAAAGGGAGTACATTTTAAACACTATGTATCTTCACTCAAACTCCTCAAACATCAGTATTTTATGTGTCAAAACCTGCAATTTCCTGATTTGTTTCTAGGTCCAAGACCTCTAGACCCCTAATACACCAAACCCTCAATTTCAAGGAGAATACTTGGGGTTTTAATGAAACTCCTATCTCCCGCAAAGCACCAAACGCACTTACCAGACCCTGCACATGGTGAACAATACATAACATGGACAGTCCTTCCCACATTTTGTCAAAACACCACTTGAAGCCCTAATTTTCACCATGAAAAGACCCTCCTATAGTCCTAGAAAATCATCCCAAGCACCCAACCTTGATCCCACAACATTCTAAATAGATTAGGAATGTATTTTAAAAGTTAGAGGACCCATTCCACAAGTTACAGTAGGCAGAAAAAGTGTAATGGGTCAAAGTACATAATGAAACCCTTCAATCCAAGAACACTATGAAAGTAGGTAGTGACAGTAAAAAAAAAAAAAAAATTTATTATACAAAGAGTTAGAACCTCTAAATAGGTGAAAATGAAAGCTAATTCATTAATCTACAACATCCAACTAGTTTCATATCATCTTAGAGTTTGTACAAGTCGTACAACAAGAAGAAAAGTGAGAGAAACCAGTAAATTTCTAGAAAATAACGTTCTTCTTGATAAGAAAATAGGGTACAAATCAACCAACAACCTCTCCTTTGAGGCATTGAATATTATTATACATATTTTGATTTCATTCCAACTCCCTCCAACTCTGCAACTTTTGCATCTTTTAGCAACTTTTTTGACCACATTTAGCCAAATTGCAAGCTATGACACAATTGAACTCCCTTAGCTCCAAATACATTATAAAATGGTCTAATTGACCTTACTGAACACAATATACTCAACACTAAGTAAAATCCTAGCATTTGATCATACTCACTAAAGATGACCTTTTTGACAAAATTGAGCTTACAAGGTGCTCCTGCACCAAAGGCCTAGAACATTGATTTTGAATAAACCCTCCTTGTTTCAAGAATAGAAAGGCCTAAAGAAAGGGTTTAGTGTTTAGATGCATTAGAGAGGGTTCCAATTGCTAAGATATGATAAGATATGAACAATTTTCTCTATTGTGAATGCTACAAGGAAGTGAATGTGAATTGGTCAGTTCAACATTGAATTGACGTTTTTGAGATTGAAGATTGTTTGAAACTGATCTAATTATGATTGTTGAAGGTTTTGTCTCCTTACTCTGCATCACAAACCTAGGCTATAAGTTGTTGCCACCTAAATGAAAACTAGAGAATCTTGTGTTTATTGTTCTCAAAACCAAATTTTTGATTGTCAATGATGTCATGAAGAATATGAATTCAAAGAAGGGTTTGTGATTCTATATCTTATAATTATTCACTATTTCTTTGGCAATGAGGTAACTTAGAAAGACAATAAGCATTCTCAATTGCTCAAAATTTCCCATTTTTTAAATTATTAGAAAGGTAAATGGTATGAATGAATGGAAACTTGCATTAACAACTATGTCAACTCACTTGACTTCATCTAAGCAAATGTGATGAAGATGAATTTTTTATGGAACAAAAAAATTAATGGACACTTGCATTAACATAGATGAAAGCTATTAGGTTTTCCAAATTAGTTGAAAATAAAAGTTTTCCAAATTAGTTGAAAATAAAATGAAATAGAGTGAATTCCACTAGCCATGCTCGAAATGGACTACTATAAGAAATGCAAATAGAATTCATAAGTAAATTTATGTTAAGTAAATGTCATGTTTTTCATTTTTTTTGTTCTTCAAACTCATAAAAATTGAATTTTTTTATGCAAATCCCATCTAATTCAATGTTGAATTCTATGTCTAATTGTTATGATTAATAAAATCATTAAAGAATTTTAGTTTATATTGTCAAAAACAAACAAATATACTAAATATAAACATTTTAATATTACCAAAATGAATATATTACCTCAGATAATGTAAATGATGTAGAAACTTCAAAATGTCTTCTTCTACATTGTCTATCATGCAGATTGGTGGTGGTAATGGATCAAGCATATATTGGTAGAATATGGATTCAATTGCATAAAAAAAAGTGTTTTTGAATCGAATAAAGAGTTGAACCAAACAAATACAAGAGAATGTGGGCCTGAATCACGGGGTCAACCCCTACTTTACCATTTCAAGGTAAAACACATTTGGCGCTCTCCAAATTTGTTGAGCGCCAAATATGTTTTTTTGAAAAGGAGAGACCTGAGAGAGAGGGAGAGACACAAAGTGGGAGAGAGATAAAGGGAGTGGGAGAGGGAGGGAGTGGGAGAGAGAGAGGGGAGGGGGTGGGAGGGAGAAACTTGAGAGAGAGAGAGGGGAGGGAGAGGGGGTGGGAGGGAGAAACCTAAGAGAGAGAGAGAGGGAGAGAGGGTGGGAGGGAGACACCTGAGAGAGAAGGAGAGGGAGTCAAAGTGGGAGAGAGGGGGTGGGAAAGAGAGACCTAAGAGAGTAGGGTGGGAGGTAAGTGAGACCTGACAGAGAAGGTTTGTGAGAGAGGGCATTGGAGTGACATAGATTATTCTAGGTAGCATGGGAGGGAGTGAGACTCGAGAGAAAGACTTGAGAGGGAAATAATTTATTCAGTTATGGTGGGGGGGAAGACCTAAGAGAGGCAATGGGAGAGAGAGGGAGTGGGACACTTAAACCGTAAACCCTATACCATTAACCCTTAACCCTTAAACCCTAATCCCTTAACCCCCATACCCTCTTAATCCCTCAACCCTTAAACCCTAATCCATCAACCCCTCTACAATCTTAATCCCTCAACCCTTAACCCTGAACTCTTAAACCCTAATCCCTCAATCCCTATACCCTCTTAATCCCTCAACCCTCAACCCTTAACTCTTAAACCCTAATCCCTCAACCCCCATACACTATTAATCCCTCAACCCTCAACCCTTAAACCCTAATCCCTCAACCCCTATACCCTCTTAATGCCTCAACCCCTCTACTCTCTACCCTTAAACCCTGATCCCTCAACCCCTATACCCTCTTAATCACTCAACCCCTCTACTCTCTACCCTTAAACCCTAATCCCTCAACCCCTCAACCCTCTTAATCCCTCAACCCTCAACCCTTAACCCTTAAACCATAATCCCTCAACCCCCATACCCTAATCTTAACCCTCAACCCTCAACCCTCAAACCCTAATCTTAATCCCTAGACTTTAACCTCAACCTTAAACCCTATAATCCCTCATCCCTATACCCTTCTTAATTCCTCAACCCTTAACCCTTAAACCTTAATCCCTCATTATTCACATACCCTCTTATTCCTCGACTTCAACCCCTCAACCTCCTTAAACTATAGAATCCTCAACCCCATATACCTTCATCCCCTCAACCCTCAACTCCTTAACCCTTGGAATCCTAATCCACAACCCTGTTTTCTTTAATCCCCTCAACTCTCAACCCTAAACCCTAATCCCTCAACCCCTATTCCCTCTTAATCCCTCAACCCTTATCCCTCACCCCTTAAACCCTAATCCCTCAACCCCTATACCCTCTTAATCCCTCAACCCCTCAACCCTCAACCCCTCAACCCTCAACCATTAAACCTTAATCCCTCAACCCCTATACCCTCTTAATACCTCAACCCTCAACCCTCAACCCTCAACCCTCAACCCTTAAACCCTAATCCCTCAATCCGTCTACAATCTTAATCCCTCAACTCTTAACTGTCAACCCTTAAACCCTAATCCCTCAACCCCTATACCCTCTTAATCCCTCAACTTGGAACCCTTAACCCTTATACCCTAATCCCTCAACCCCCATTCCCTCTTAATCCCTCAACCCTCAACCCTCATTCCTTAACCCTTAATACCTAAACCCTCTACTTGAGAGAGATAGAGAGGGAGAGGTGGTGGGAGGGACATACTTGAGAGAGAGGGAGAGGGAGAGGGAGAGAGAGAGAGGGAGTGAGAGAGGGAGGGAGTGGAAGAGAGATAGAGGGAGTCACTGGGCGAGGGAAAGGGGGTAGGAGGGGGAGACTTGACAAAGAGAGAAAGGAAATGGAAGCACACGGGATACTTGAGAGAGAGAAAGAGGGAGAGAGGGTGGGAGGGAGAGACCTAAGAGAGAGGGAGAGAGACAAAGTGGGAGAGAGATAGAGGGAGTGAGAGAGAGAGGGAGAGAGACAAAGTGGGAGAGAGAGAGGGTGTGTGAGAGAGATAGAGGGAGTGAGAGAGAGGGAGTGGGAGAGAGAGAGAGAGGGAGAGACATAGAGACATAGAGAGTGAGAGAGAGAGAGGGAGAGGGGGTGGGAGGGAGAGGAAGAGAGGGTGGGAGGGAGATACCCGAGAGAGAAGGAGAGGGAGACAAAGTGGGAGAGAGGTGGTGGGAAGGAGAGACCTAAGAGAGTAGGAGAGAGAGGGATGGGAGAGATCATAAAAGGAGTGAGAGAAAGAGACTTGAGAGATGGAGAGGGGGTGGGAGGGAGAGGGAGTACTTAGGATAGAGGGATTTGAGAGAGATGGAGGGAGTGAGAGAGAGATAGAGAGAGAGGGGGTGGGGGGAGGTACCTGAGATAGAGGGAGAGAGAGTGGGAGGGGGTCGGAGGGAGTGAGTGAGAGAGACAAAGAGAGGCCTAAAAGAGGGAGAGGGGGTAGAAGGGAGAGACTTGAGAGACAAAGAGGGAGAGAGAGGGGGTGGGGAGGGAGAGACTTGAGAGAGAGGGAGAGGGAGAGAGAGTGGGGGAGAGATAGAGGGCATGAGAGAGAGGGACTTGAGAGAGAAGGGAGAGGTGGTGGGAGGGAGATACTTGAGAGAGATGGAAAGGTAGAGGGAGAGAGAGAGAGGGAGTGATATAGGAAGGAGGGAAGAGAGATAGAGGGAGTGACTATGAGAGGGAGAGGGTAGGAGGGGAGACAAAAGATAGAGAGAGAGAGAGGGGGTAGAGGGATACTTGGAGAGAGAGAGAGGGGGGTGGGAGGGAGACCTAAGAGAGAGGGAGAGAGAGTGGGAGAGTGGGAGAGGGAGTGGGAGAGAGAGAGGGAGTGTGTGTGTGTGTGTCTGAGAGAGAGAGGGGGGATGGAGATACCCGAAAGAGAGTGAGAGAGAGAGGGAGAGAGATAGAGTGAGTGAGAGAGAGGGAATGGGAGAGAGATAGAAGGAGTGAGTGGCAAACCTAAGAGAGGGAGAGGGGGTAGGAGGGAGAGACTTGAGAGAGAGAGATAAAGAGAGAAAGATAACAACCTAAGAGAGGGAGATGGAGTGAGAGAGACAAAAAGACCAAAGAGGGAGATAGAGAGAGGGAGAGTGAGAAATGGGGTTGGAGTGAGATAGATTTATTTACATACCTATGTGGGAGGGAAAGAGACCTGAGAGAGGGGATTGGATTGAGAGAGTAGTCTAGGTCACGTGGGAGGGAGTGAGACCTGAGAGATAGGGATTTCAGAGGGATAAAGAGTTATCTAGTTATGGTAACGAGTTAGAGAAGGTATGAAAGGTAAAACCTCGACTATCCATCTACGATCATAAACTGTGCACTCTAAGCATTATCAAAGTTTCTGACCAAAGAGGGGAAATTTTGGTTTTGTGCAAAGCAGGCCATTTGGCGAGTGCCAAATGGCTCATCACATTTGGCGCACGCCAAATTTGGCGCTCACCAAATGGCTCATCACATTTGGCGCATGCCAAATTTGGCACTCATCAAATGTGATGAGTCATTTGGCGAGCGCCAAATGGCCTGCTTTGTTTGTGTTGATTGACAGGATTTGCCAAGCTTACTCATATTTTTGTCTATGCTCCCCATCTCATTTATACATCTTTCAATGCAAGTTTATAAAAAAACCGTGAGCGTTAACCTCTCTCTTAGCTATCTAAATATATAATTCTTTTTTCATTTTGATTTAGTTAAGGTTTTGGTCCATGGCTTCTATTGTAAATGCCTCCATTTTTGGTCAAAAACCAACATGTGCTAGTTTTAGGATAGATTTTTACCTGTTCATCAAAACATGAAACAAATTACATTTTTTGAAACTAGACTCCATTCTACACATGATGAAAAAAAAGAATCAATTTTTGATTAGTTTGCAAAAAATTAGGGGGAAGCACACTCAAATTTCAACTTTTCAGGATGTGTCCACTTTGAAAATTCATAAAATATTATATATTCATTAAAAAAATTATCCAAAAGAACGAGGATAAAATACATGGTGTTAGCTAATTTCTCACTGTTGGGATTTTTGAAATTCTAAAAAAATTCATTCTAAAAGGGGTGAGCCCTCAAGCACTATGCTATTTTTTTTTATAAAAATAGGACCTATTTTGCCCCCCCGCCCCCCTGCCCCTTTTGAGACCCTTAAGCTTCATTAATTTCAAAAAAAAAATAGTACCTTAGAAACTAGACTCGGAGCACTTCAACTTTTGTCCTTTCCGCATCTTAAAATTTTGAGCATAACTATCTTCATTTTCTCGTGCAAATTAGATTTTGCTGATTTTAGAAAAAAAAAAAAAAGTGGCATCTTAAGAGCCAAAATTGTGTCACAGATTGGTGCACTTACCCTTATGTGTACAACTATTAGGGTAGCAATGTACAAGTATTGGAGTATTTCATATGAATGGTTTATCCTATCATAAATATAAAAGGTGAGCACAATAAAATCCATGTATTTTCCCATTAAATGTGAAGGATTTTAAAAAAAAATTAGTGTTCAACTATTGGTCCATTTTTGTTTGATATAAGTTATATTTTAAATAATTATGTGTTGTTTTTATAACAACAAATAGTTATTTTGTGTTCAATTATTGGTCCATGTGTGTTGAATATAAAAGCTAGAGATATCAAATATTTATGGTTACCAATAGGTGTTTGGTCCATTTAGGTTGCATATTAGTCTTATTTTAAATAAAAATATGACATTCTACAATCAACAAATGATAATTTTTGTTCAACTACTGGGGGTATCATAACTAAGTTTTGGTTGAATCTTTAAAAAGTCAAATTTTAGACACTTCTCAATAGATGTCTTGATGTGGCAAGTTGCATGATGAGTCACACCTCAAAATCTTAGTTATAGATAGATAAGAGGCAAGTCCATATTTCAAAAAAAATGAAGGTTCTACAATATTCTAGTCAAACACTACATGCTGACAAAGATAACCTATGTGACTACTAACCCCTGTTGATTGTCATTCTATTTGTAAATTTCTTTCTTTACTTCAATATATACTAGCAATTGCACCTTCACATGCAATGGGTACACTGAGGAACTTTTTGATAAGTTCAAAACTGTATGGGTAGAGTTTAATATTTGAAGAATAGTAGAATGTGAAAACTAAAAACAACCTTTTGAATGTGTGTAGGGAATTATATCTATTGCTCAACATGCCATGCCTTATGATCCTCAAATGGAATTACCTCCACCTCTTTCCTCTTTACCATTTTTCCCCATTATCTGAGCTATAAATGTAGTTGCATGGAGAATCCATTTGAAACCATTATCAATGTCATGAAATTTTAAAAAAATCTATGAGATTTTTCCTCATTTTGGATGTGGGATCTTTCCTACAAAAGGATTTTTCTCCTTTTTTTCTACCTCACATCCTAATATGGGGTCTCATGCATTACAATGGACTACAAAGAAAATGAAAAGGGGTAATTTCTAAAAACTCTATCTCCATCTTTGTCCACTATGTTGGTACTCCAAACCACTCTTCCTTCAACCCTATAAGATATCAGAGTTCAATCTAAGCATTAGGTTCATGATTAAGTTTCCAAAAAACTTGGACACTTGATGAGAGCACCCAACCTCACCTCTGGATCTGAAAAACCAAGGGGAGCATCCTTGGACCATTAGAAGAGAAAGAGGCATGAAAGGAATAGGTTACACAACTTAGCTATACCATGCCCATTATAATAAATCTTATAATTTCCATTTATTACCCTTTTGCTAGGTTATAGGTCTTACAAACCTTGGAATATTAGGAAGGTGCAAGGTTCAACTCTAATGAAATTCTATAAGATGGATCTCTATAGAGATATCAAATATAGCCTCCTAGGTGTACTTGTACTCTAAAAACTCCTAAAATCCACCTAAACCTAAGGAGAAACTATGGCTCAAAAATTTTACATCTTATAATTTGATCATGTGTCTACTTAGGATCGGTGCCTTAACCATTGATGATTTGATCATGTGTCTACTTACAACCAGTGCCTTAACCATTGATGACAAATTCAACAGATAACATATTGTACATATAAGTGTAATAAAGTGAAACTATAGTATAGAACTTTTTTTTTCTTTGTTTTATATTGCTTTTTTCAATATATAAAAAAAGTGTAGCTATGACTGGTTGTGTCTTCACCTTAATTGAGGTAAGTGAACTTGAGCATGCCTTGGAAATCCCACCAAATTATTTATGTTTTCACTCTAAAGTTTTCCATTGATTGAAGAAACATCAAATATAAATACATTAATTAGTCATCCATGAATCTATTCATTGCATCCCTTATATTATTCTCAAAAGGTATTTTAGTGATTGATATTTCTCTATCATGGATATTATCTTTACTAAAAATAATAATGCAACTCTAATAAGAGATTAGCCAATGTGATTGAACATAAGTACTAGAATGCTAACCATGGAAAACTTCAGCATATGTGGTTTCAAAATATTGGAATGCTAACCATGAAAAACTTTAGCCTATGGAGAGGTTTTCCAATTACATATTATTCACAAATTCACATACACAACCCTTGTTCTTATGCAACATCAACTTTTACTTCTTTGATTTTTTTATCTTCGAGTGAGTTTACTTATTAAACATTAATCATATTATATTTTTCTTTGAAGATTAATTTTCTTTCATTCTTATATATTTTTTATTTCTTTCATTCTTATATATTTTTTATTCTACCACTATAAACAATAATCAATATGAATAAGATATAATTCAAAAAAAAAATTCTAATCGTCAACATACCCTACACAAAATAATAAAATAGATCCAAACTATTCTCAAAGCTCCTGAATATTTCCAAGTTATTCAGGCCATCTATTACAGAGTATAGACACATCTAACATATGCCCACATGTTGCATGCTTACAACTGAACAAATAATTCAATCAACCAAATATTTCTTCCTAAGTTATAATGCCACTTCCAAAACCTGGTCAGAAGAGGGAAGGACTTTATTAAAATTATCCCTCTCCATACTGTACACACTTGAAAATTATAGGTCATAAACATACATCTCTTAACCCATGCTTCAAGCAATGGATATTCACTTTCAAACAGTATCTTGATATTCCCAATAGTTTCATAAGCATGGAACAGAGAAGCATAGGGAATGAAGATAATATATAGAAACCAAAAATCCTTTCTACTAAAGAAAGGTAGGGATCCCACTATCGACATCTCTTTCAATGCACCTTATGCAAGTTGAAGTCTCCCCAATATGTCATGCTTTCCTTGCTCCTAAGCCTCACCTTTCAACCTCACTATAGGAGTTGTTGGCTCATAAAACTACAAGCACAAAAGAATTTTTTTAGACAATGATCCCATGAATTAGATGCCACACAATTCTAAATAACTCAACCAAAACCTCAATTGCTAAAACAATGCATTAAGTATCTTAAATTCTTATACGAACTATAATAGGGGAATGCCTTACCTTATATGCATAACCAACCTAGAAGCAAGCAAGGACATGGTCATATGGTTTGGAGGGTAAAATATACTTAGAATTATAAACCTTCTCAATGTACTGAAGAATTATAAGAGACTCACATACAGGCTTGCCATTGTGGATCAGGATAGGTACTTTCTTGTGCAGTGGATTCATTTGTAGGAGGTGGTCACTCTTCTTGATGACTATGTTCTCTTCTTGGTATTCATATCTCATGCCTTTCTCTTCCAGACTAATCAAGATGCACATGCCAAAGGTATTGACCAATGTGTTTAGTACCTTCACTTGCTCCATCTCAAGTGCACCCAAAGCTCAAAGTTCAAACAACTGTCTACAGACAATCTCACACAAAAATAAATTTTAAACAACTATGGATAATCACACACAAAACCCTAAGTTCAAACAACTGTATATTTTTTTATTGATCTTATAATGAAATGGTATGGAGTGTAGGAAGATATATATATATATATATATATCCAAAGTATTCCTAATCTAGGATTCATTATATAACTATAACAAATATGAAGCACTTTTAAAGAGAGAGGCATAGAGAAGAGATTGACAAAGGAAAAAATGAAAATCGAAAAAATTGGATGCAATCCACCCAAGTATGATATCTTACAAACTACTTATGTACATTTAGTATTTAGCCTCATAAAATGTTTCTAAGTTCATCAGCTACACATAAAGTTGTCCATTAGAACATTCCTCAAAGTCGTGTACTAAACAAGATTATAATAGGCTAAATAAGTCGAACAAGGTTTAGCTAGTGAATACACAACAATTTGATGTTTGACTCAGTAGTCCACCACAAATGATAAGATGGAGACTCCACCTAAGTATGATATCTAACAACCCACACAACCAATTTTACCCTTGCAAATCAATACAGATTAATTACTCTTAACACTATTAGATGCATTGAAACATTTGTGAACCATATTATACTAAACAACAATAAGTTACATTGAATTTCACAAACTAACCTCAAATGGGTATGTTACTTTCAATTCCTTGTAGGTCCAGGCTTGAACTAGAACTAATGGAGATACATCCAAATATTTGATCATTCTAACATGAATAAACTGTATCTAGTCTTCTACAAATAAGAAACTACAGATAACCATGCCCTCTCCATTGAACTTGCTATATTTTGTTGGTCAATAAGGCCTAGTATGGTGGTTGCATTTATTTTTTTGGATAAAACTAATTATCCCACATAAAAAAATGAAATGGAGAAAATGTTATGCATGACACCCCATCTCGAAGAAGCATTACTTTCTTTGGAAGGTGTAGCCAGGATATGGGTTTCCATGTTATGATGTTAAGAGTGAGGGTAGTTGCCATGTTTGAGTATATGTGCTAGCTCTAGAATTAGTCCCAAATCCAATAATTTAGTGTTAGAGTGTGAATTGCGTTGCAATTTCTCTTGATGACTGGAGCTTTATAGTTTGTTATGTGTCTATGTATATTTTTTTATGAATGTCTAAGGGATTCTTTAAGCTATCAATGACAACATAAGAGAGGTTTAACCATGATAAATTACCCTTATTTTTAACTAAAGATAAAAAAGGCATATTAAGATTTAACAGGGTTACAAAAAAACCATCATCTATGAGACACAAGTTCAATCCTCTTATCCTCCTAGTCTTCCATGTAGTTGTAGATATTACTGAATAGATAATTGAAAGAAATTCCATATTACAAATTCAATGAAAATGATAGGGACAATATTCCAGGTAATACTCAAAAACTTACCAATCGAAACTACTACCAATGTTCCTATTGGCATTGCTATTGCTATTGAAATCAATAAGCAAACTATTGTAGAGCCTGAAGAATGCAACAATATTAGCAGAACTAAAAAATTAGACTTAAGGTCCACCCTAGAATTCCCTAATCTCTGTAATATCGTCTCTTGTAGAAGCCAAAACCACTATCCCAAATCGAAACTTTGTGATATGCCCAAATATTGTACCTTTTACTAACACCATGCAAGAAAGTTGGAATCAACCCACAAATACATGAAACACAAAATTTACAACGGTGCCAAGTAGCAAAAAATCCACTGAATTCAGACAATTGAGGAATAGAATTGGTAGGCTGAAAATTTACCCCTCATGAGCACAAGAGGCCAATAGTTGCCAATCATTAAGGACTTCCCAAAGGTGGGACTTCCCCATGGGTACTCATTGCAATTTGCAGGGTCTACATCATGATTTTCTTGGCTTTCTATCACAATTAATTTTGTGAGGCTTTGGATTTGTGAGGTCATAGCATCTTGTCACTATTTGCAGGGCCATAATTCTTGTTGGGAAGTGATTCTTATCGATCAGTTCTGCACCTCCATGCACTGCCTCACTGCCATGCACCATCATGCTGCTGCGACACATAGTTACTATGTTATTGTTAGAGATAGTTTGCATGGGAATAACTATTAATAGTTATGAGTTTTAGTTTTATTTGTTAGTTAACTGAAGCTAATGCATGCATGATACATACGATGAAAAGAGGCTACAACCTCTATAAAATATTGTCTTATTGTATGTTGAAAATACACTTTGCAAAATGTAATTGATCATGGAAAGTTGAATGAAGTTTATTGTTTTGTGTATTTTCTGTGTGAATGTTTTTCCCTCTATTTAAACTGTAGCCACAAAATGGAATAAAGATCATATCCAGTCACCAGTTTGCAAGAAGAAGAAGTCTGAAAGAGATTAAAGGAGATTGTGTAGTAAAAAGGATAAGATTTTAGAAAAAACCTAATAGGAAAGAAAAAAAATTCAGAGCCATCATAAGGAGTGCCAAGAAGTTGTAGTTCTCAAGAAAAAAATCATCAAAAGGAGTCGTTGGATATTGATCCAAAAAGTTGTAGCTTGTGGAGAAACCGCTAGGTTGGAAGAGAAATCAAGCCATTGATAATGAAGACAATATGGTGCAACGGTAAAAGATCGTTGGAGATTATAGTCGTCAATGTTAATATGTAGAAAAAAAGGATATCAAAAAATTGTGTCCAGTATTAGATACTCGTTGTTGTTGCTTGAGTTGAAAGGTGTGTTGCTAGTGTTTAGATCACCCAGTTAAGATCATTATAGTTTCTACAAAGCTAGTCAAGAGGGAATCACAACCTTGAGATCTGTCAATTGACTAGTTTGAAGAAGAATGAGGGTGTAAAAGGAAGTCGTAGGAAGGTAGAAGAAGCTATTTTTTTAAAAAGAGAGCTTGTAGTCAATTAGAAAAAAAATGTGCTTAAAATTTTGGGTTGAAGCCATCTATATATCGCTTGAGATTTGTGAAGAGAAACCGCTTGGTAATCTGATTCAAACAAGAGAGAAGGTCTTCTATAGTTCAGAGGCCATTGAAGTCAATTTGTTGATTCATGCATGTAGGAAGAGGTATAGTTGTTTGAAGATTTTGTAGAGCTCAAAAGAAAGAAGTTTGCTGATTTGTAGAAGTTGTCAAAAGGAGGAATCACAAGTTTTTCAAGAAGGTGATTCTAAATTATTTGTTTCAATGGGAAAGACTGGTAAAAAGGAAAAGAAAGAAACTGCAAATTTAGAGTGTGAGAAAGATAGTTTGAAAGATGAATTGGCGAAGCTCAAAAAGTGTAACTCAAAATTGATAGAAAAAATACCGGATTTTGGAAAAGGGGGATGTGATTATGTGTGTGAGAATGAGAATTTGGAGAAAGAATTAGAGAAAGTGAAAAATGAAAATGAAGAGCTAGAAAGAAGATTGCAACTTCTTGACGAGGTCAAAAAGAAGAATGAAAATTTGGAAAAAAAGCTAAAGTTGTTGGAGAAAGAAAATCAGTGTTTGAGGTCAAAGCCATTGGTATGTGATGTCTCATGTGGCACAACAGATTTGTGTTCCTTTGATCAAACTGTTGATTTGTGTGAAGTTTCTTTTGATAAAGAATGTAAGGCTAAAGATCAAAAGGTGTTTGAAACTAATGATTTTTTAGCATGTGATGCTAATACCAAATGTTGGTTTGAAAAGAGTGTTGGTTTGAAAATTATGAAAAAAATGGGATATGAAGGAAAAGGTTTGGGAAAACATGAACAAGGAATGAGAGAGCTCATTCAGCCAGTTGTGAGTCCAAAGAATGAAGGCCTGGGAAATGGTGAGAGAGATAGAAATGATGTAACAAGTGTTATGTAGGTTCATGCAAATCAACTCAAGGAATAAAATGTTTGCAATGTTCACATTGTCATAGGGAAGGACATAAAATGCGAAGTGTTGGGATTTTCATCCTTGTACAATTTGTGGGTTGAAGAATCATTCTAAAAAATCATGTTGGAATAGAGAGTGGAATGGACAATCTATGAAAGATTGTATGAAGATTGATTATGGATGGATCAATGGATCCAATTGGAGAAAAGTTACACTTGTATGTTTAAAAGGTTGTATAGGCCTAAATGTTGGCATGTTAAAAGAAATGGTTGTCAAATAAAGTTTGAAGGTTTGAGTCAAGTGGTTGATGACTACTTTTGTGATAGGCACATTGAAAGGTGTCATGTGATTTGAGAGACATTGATTCTTCTCTATGTTAGAGAAAAGAAGGAAAAACCTTGTGATCTCTCAAGAGGGAGATAAATGAGAATGGGTACTTAGCTTCTTCAAGAAGGGTACTAAGAGGGTTTATAAGACTAGAATGAGGGTAATCTTGCACACTGAGTTGCTCAGGTTCAATTTACAAAACTTCAAGATAATATTGTGATTCTCAACATCAAAGGGGAGTATGTTGGGAAGTGATGCTTATTGATCAATTCTGCATTGCCATGCACTCTCATCGCCATGCACCGTTGTGCTGCTGTAGCACATAGTTACTAAGTTAATTTTAAAGATAGTTTGCATGGACATAACTATTAATAGTTATGAGTTTTAGTTTTATTTGTTAGTTAACTGAAGCTAATGCATGCATGATATATGCGATGAAAAGAGGCTACAACCTCTATAAAATACTGTCTTATTGTATGTTGAAAATACAGTTTGAAAAATGTAATTGATCATGGAAATTTGAATAAAGTTTATTGTTTTGTGTATTTTTAGTGTGAATGTTTTCCCCTCTATTTTAGAAATCTACAATTCTATTATAATCTGCACATTTTTGCAGTTCACGAAGCTTTTGTTTTCCATGAGGCTAGTTGCAAGTCTTGTGCGACCCTTTGCCATGTGCGATTTTTTGCCGTAGACAAATTTTCCTTGTGGACTTAGAGAAGATTAAAACAAGAATACCCTAGAATACAAAGCAGGATTGAGATACTAGAATAATAGAAAGTCGAAAAATTGTGTGGAATTGAGGTTGTGACAATAAAAAACACCAAAACGTGTCTGAATGATGGTCTCGACATCTTTCTCCGTGGCCTCAATTTGCCCCTAAATCACCAAAAATCGCTGATTTTTGGCATTCATCTCCTTGATCTCGGAGTGTGCCACCAACAATTTCTCAATATCCTCTATAGTTTTTAATATTGGAGAAAAAATAGTGAATGACAAAGAAAGATGCAGATGCCTGAGATTAATTCTATCATCTTGCATCCTTTCTCTCCAATTCTTAACCATTGATTTATAAAAATAGTTCATCCATTTCATATAAGAAACACCTTCGACTAATAAAAAAATATCCCAAGCTCCATTAAAACAAATGAAGAAAATGGAAGTGTGATTTCCAACTCATACAATTAAAAACATGGTCACAAACCGTCGTATTGCCGGCCGGGTGGGCCGTTGATGCTGATGCACCTATGAAGTCGTACTTATGTCATATTTGGCTGATGTCAAACCAGTAACTTGTACTTAGCACGGCTGCTGGCCTTTAATAAAATTGGAAACTTCCAAGCCTCTATCAAATCAAAAGAGACATATGTAATCGACTCTACCATTCAAACTTACGTCCGTTTACCTGTTCTTTGCCGTGAAACTCTAGTCGACGTCAAATTAGATGTCGACGTCATATTTACAAATCTTGACTTTCTTTTCTTCTCGTTAAGAGCCCACTTCAAATGACATCATCAGCCTAAGTTATTCCGTCATTTCTCTAATGCCTGAAGCGACGTGAGCGCAGAAGCCTCGGAATTAAAAAAATATAGTAGAATCTATGACATGTATTCAAAGAATGTGATGTGAGGAATGGCATTCCTTCATGGATGACCTCTTTAATTTTATAATTTCTAGATTTTTTTTATTTTTTTGGTAGGAATCGGGTAGCACGACCTCCTATAAATTGCAGTGCGCCCGGTAAACTTTTTAATGTGATCGGTGGCGCTGGCGTGACACGCCCTCCAGTACCACGGGTTTGGGGGAAGACTAGACCTCATGACCTCTTGCCTGCAACAGAATGCTTTAGCCAATCGAGCTAGGACCCTCGCCCATAATTTCTAGATTAATAACTAAAAAGGAAAGTACATTTCTTTCCAAAATTACTTAATTTAATTGATAAGATTATGTAAGTGATCTTGGTAGTGTTAATATGAACTGGCATATGGGTTTGATTTGATTTATTTGTGGATGTGATCTTGTAAAATGGTGATTATTGGGATTTTCTCATCTAGATTTCTACTATATAAATATACATAAAGATGAATGGTGTTTAATAACACCTTTGAGGAGTCCATATCTTGAGCAAATCAACTTTACAGTTCTACATTCAAAAGGTTTGAAAACAACAAATAAGCATGCAATGTATCTCTAGTATGATGTGTTCTAATAATTTTCTAATAAATAGTGCTAGAATTCTCTAAAAAATGTTAATCTTAGAATTTGATTGTTATTTGTGTCTATGAGTGTAGAAAAATTTAAATTATAGATCTAAGGTTTTATATATAAAGACACCATCCTATAAAATTAGCATATGATCACCATCATTGATTGATAAAAATCACATTCCAAAAACTATCAAAATATTTTTTTAGGTATATCAACCATCTTCTATTTACACCAAGAAGAATAAACTATCAACAAAAAATCAAGTGACATCTATTTTTTAAGTACATTGATTGATAGTCACATATTAGCTCACTTTATCCACAATCAACTTAGTAGCATTTCCTACTATCCTCTATCACCATGCATTGTCACCTCACTTATCACACCCACATTTATTGCTAATTCAATCTTAAGACTTGTTAACAACACAAAAACATTGAACTTCAATCTTGTATATCAAGTCTAATGGCAATTTTTAGTACCCCACTTTACTTAACTCAAATATAAGTTATCAAATAGGTGAATTGTGTATACTAAAGATCTAATTTTACTATGGATATATTGTAGAAGTTGAGATATGATAATATCATTAGGAAGATATTATCACAATTAGAATTTTGTTGAAACATTCAAATTCATAGAATTCAATTATCTCAAACGTTTAACTAGTAATCTAGATTCATTTTCTATTTACAATTTTGTATCACATTGGACTAAATCATCAAATAAAAATCACATTAGAAAATACACATATCATAATCTCTATTATTTTTGTTTCAACAAATATCCAATTACATTATAACTTATAAGATGCCAATAAAATCTTCAATTTTAAATCTAGATAATCCTATAAGATATTAAGGATTTCTTAATGTAAAAGTTGAAAATTTGAGTATTGTTTTTGTCCCACTAAATCCGTCCCTACAATCACACATTTTTAAAACTTGTTACATAATAAATAAATTATATTGTTTAAAATAATAATTTTCAAAAAGGAAAAATCTGATAGTTTGTAATCAACCACCTTAAATGTCATACTTACTTATAAAGGAAAAACTATATCAACAATCATCTAATTCAAAAAATATAGACGATCTACTTAAAACACATATATTCGTATTTTATTACATTGATATCCATCGTATTCAAACAAAGCTGATCTGAAAGAAATGGGCAATCATCCAAAACAGGACAAATGCATTCAAACAAACTATAATTTCTTGAAATGGTATTAACTTACACTGCAATGTAATCTAAGGTGTCCCCACAACATTCATAAGAATTATTTTCTTAGAAGGAGTGTGCTGGAAGGAGGCCCCTTTGTTTCTACAATAAGGCTTAAAAACGATATAATTACAGAGAATATTCCTACTGTTGGGAATAGACCTTCAAATTTGCATGGAGTCGATCAGTAATAGTAAATGGATAGAGATTGAAAGTGAAACGAAATTAAGTTTGAGGAATCTGGGAATGCCATACATTGGCTCTCTCAAATCCATTTCTGCCCAAATGATAATCTTGAATTGTTTGCACTATCTCTTGTCTGGTGTTCATGACAAAGGGTCCATGCTGGACCACCGGCTCATTGAGCGGTTGGCCTCCAATTACTACGAACCTGCAGGGTTTCTTATCATTATTGTTATTCCACACACTCACCCCATCACCATGACTGCTCAATAGAAGTATATGATGAGCACCCACAGGCGGTGAATTGGGAGCACCAAAGCTCGCCTCACCTTCCAACACATACACAAATGCATTCCAAGTCTCTGGAATAGGCTGGTGAAGTACAGCTTCTGCCTCCAGCCTAAAATCCAAATACATTGTAGGAGTCCTCGTATACACAGGAGATTGGATACCCAAAGCTTCTCCTGCTATAACAGTCGCATGCACTCCATCTTTCTCAACTTTGGGTATGTCTCTCCCTTGAAGTTCTTGATATTTAGGCTCAATCCTGACCACCAAATCAACATAATAATTATGACAAAGAAATTGCTGGTTGATATGCTAAGAATTTCGAGTTGAAAAGGCACTCACATCTTGTCTTTGGAAGAAAGATTTACCCACAACTGCAAACCATGTTCCAATCCTGGTCCAGCTGGCATTTCAGTGTGGACTATACCCCGGCCTGCAGTCATCCACTACACAGTACATTGCAATACAAACCCTCAGTACATGACCATCATAGAAAAGAGTGAAGTACTATATGTTGGGTAATGAAGAGATTCGAAACCTGCAGATCGCCAGCCTTGATGGTACCCTTATGTCCTACAAAGTCCTCATGGGTGAAGGCTCCCTGTATTTGAAAAGCCAAAAAACATATTCTCTTAGAAAACTTTTAAACCCCCACAGATCTGAGCAGGAGTTCTGGATTGTCTAAATCGCCAATTAGTCTCAAATCGTCCTAGAAGCCACTGCCTCATCTGGTTCCACCTTAAGTGTATTTTACAGTGAAAACACATCTACATAGCCATATGAGAAAGGGAAAAGAAAGGGACAAAAGATGGTACCTCGAGCATGTATGTCACAGTCTCGAAACCTGCCCAAAAAATATATTATCAAATCATTAGTGTGAATAGAGCAAGGAAATCAGACCCAAAAAGCGTCGAGATCCAACAAATAATTATACCTCGGTGAGGATGGTCTGGAAAGCCAGCAGGAGCACTTACTGCAACACACACCCATTTGATTTGTTAATTGATATACAATCACACTTGTTAGCAATTCTTTTGGGTAGAGAACAACCAACCTGAGAATTCATCCAGTAACAGAAATGGATCCAAAATCTTCATCTCCGGTCTTTCCACAGCAAATAAAATGATTACATAGACAATGGCTATATAAATCTAATCATATTGGGAAGTAAATAAATGAAGTTGGTACCTGCCAATACTTCGCCTAACAATGGCTCCATCTCCTTCATATTGTTCTTTCGCCAACACTTTCTTTGCCACAACGCGTGGATTCACAAATGGAGTCATGTTACTCATCCTTCCAAACTTCCAAACTTTTCTTTACAAATAATGAAATATCTTGTACTTGTTGCACTTGAATAAAGCGTAAGAAGAGGTCTGCCCATTTTATAAGGATCGCAACTCCCCTCGACGTATGAGTATGCATGGCGTTGTCAACGTAGGCTCTGACGGGCAGTGAAGTCATGGTGATGTCATGAACCGTGATGACGTCAAATGAGGCACAGTGTACGTAATTCTCTGGAGATCGGTCAAGAAAACTAAGACATCCAGGTAAACACGAACATTTTTGTTCAAAGATGTGTGGGGGGCTTTGTAAAAAATATGGACCAAGTCTGGAAGAGAAGATTCGTAGCACTTTCAAGTGCAAGTTGAAAGCGCCTTCGTGAGATGTTCCAAAGTATTTTCTGAGGACTGCTGTAAAAGTCAAAATTGTTTGGTGTAATTAGTTCAGATCGACATATACGACTCTTTTTCTTAGTGGTTTTTTACTTGACTTGCGAGATTTGATATAAGACCTTCAACATTTAAAAATAAAGTAAAAATAAGTTGGAATTATTCAACTTGATGTATGGTTTAATTGTATTAGATTGTAAATTGGTGTTTTATAATTTAAAACAAAGTTTTGATATTAGATTATATTTTGCAATTGTTGACACATGATATAATACATTAAAAAAGTATTTTTTAAGAAAAATTATTTGTAGAAATAAATTTTTTCAAGATTTCTTTGATTCTGTCATGCCTACCAAATTAACTTTATTAGACTAAGCTATGAGTTAACATAGAAGGGTCACATTTGTTGTCTATTTAGAAAATTATAAGAAATGACTATCCTAGGAACTAGTTTCAACAATAGAGTGTTTGTTTACCTTAGGGAACATGTGTACTTGCTAGCAACACAAAAGAAACAAACAATTAAGCCAATGTAAACACTAATTTACACCTATTTCAACTATAAAGATAGAAAGAACAAAAAATCTAGGGAGAGAGTGAAATGATAGGAAATGTGATTCTAGTGATGGAGAGAGAAAAATCATAGGAAAGGTGAGTATGTCTTGACCAAAAAAATAAATCGTATTGTCGAGCTTCTTCTATAAGTACACACAACTACTTGAAACAAGTGTTTCTAGACATAAATTGAATGCAAGAGAAATGTAATTTGTGAAGGAAGAGAGTCTCTTGTAACTAAAATTGACCACCATATAAAACATGTGTATTAACAATCTAATTTTTGGAGAAGTAAATGATAATAAGTGCATTTAAGTTTGAAAAAGAGAGAAGGTGAGGCAACCACCATATACATGCATATATTGCATCCAACAATGCCACCCACATATATACATTAAACACCTCAAAAAAAATGTTCGTTGATACTAAATTGATATAAATTATAATAATTATATCACTTCGTGTGAACTCCTAAAGACTACACTAATAGAGAATTATTAAAAATTAATTGGACACTCCTAGTTTTCTATCCCTTCTACATAAGAATGTTTCCTACTTAAATGCAACACAGGCTAGAAGCATAAAGGTGTGCTCCAATTTTGGTCTAAGTGGGACACTCAAATCAAATATATGTAATTAAATTTTGAATTTTTTTCACTTATAGTAAGAAAATCATTAATAATTTAAAAGCAATATGAACAAGTGATTTTTGAAAAATCTATATGTGAATTATATATATATATATATATATATACTATTGGTTATTTTTTATTGATACAAAAAACTTGGTTTAGGATGTAGGAATTGTACAAATAGGAAGAATCCCATTAACACCATGAAAAATCTCTTGCAAAATCCATAAGATTTGATAAGAGGACATAAAAAATATTGCATAACCACAATTGCTAAATTCACTAGCCAATACAAACTAATACCCAAAAAGAATGGTTGAAACTATATTTCCAAACTCCGGCTAGCCAAATAGTCAACACCATAATATATTAACATAACTAAAATTTAAAAACATAAGAAAAGGGTTAGGAAAATTATGGAAGCCTCACACTACTCATATGCATGGACTTACATTTTTCATGTTGGACATTAGAACCAATTGATTTCTTCTCCACATTGTCATCACGATCACAAAAATTTAAGAACACAAGAATGACATCCATTGACAATGTTGCCTTAAAATGTAGAGTGATTTCCTCCACCACTCACTAGAGACAAATTTAGTGATACTTAATGGCATAATGGTACTTTCAGAAATAGTAACTAAAATGAACCTTTGCCTAGTGCACAATTTCACTAATATAATTGAAAGTTAAAAATAAGAATTGAATTCCATCAATAACATGTAAGAACAAGAGAGAGATTGAGAAGCATGAAAAATATCACACCTTCCTCTTATATAGCTAGAGTTAAGTAATAACTTAGCCATCACCAAGTGGACGAAAACACTAGGGGAGCCATCTATACTTTTTTGGGGGCCCAAATATAAATGATCCAAAGCCAAAGTGCAAGGTTTAATATTTCCTTAATTATAAATTCCATGAAATTGACCATAGCTTCCTCCCTTGAGACATGATGTTTCTGCAATCGTGGAGTCTTGTCCTCTAGTATCACTTTTCCCTACTAAAATATTTCTTTTTTTTTTGGAGACACCAAATGAGTACCAAAACCAAGTGTCAATCTATAAGAGAAATCATTCTCCATTTTCTCCAAATACTATCATGCCACCTTATTTCAAGTTGTAAATGGTGCCTCTCTTAATTATCATTCTACTTTTGACATTTACTCTAGCCTTGATGGTACTTGCTTCATCATTATGAGAAGCATCACTTGAATCCAAATCATCAATTATTTCCTTTAATGGTCATTATAAAGAAATGACCTCTGGGTAAGTGCACCAATCTGTGACACAATTTTGATGCCAAATTGCAAAAAAAACCCGTAATAGGCCATATTGCGCTCGCCAAATTTGGAGAGTACCAAACGGCTTTACCATTTGGCGAGCGCCAAATTTGGCATGCGCCAAATGGCTTGAATTTTGCAATGAGTGAACAAGTGTGAGTTCTCTTTCTTTTTGCAATGAATTTTGGAATGCATTTTTCTAAACTCTTTTATTTTCGCTTTCTCTTCCAAGGAAACTATATACATGAAATAAAAATTTAAGTATAAGTTTACGTTTACATATGGACATTTACTTTCTTATACTTTAAGTTATATTAAATGTTTATAGGCAGGATGTTTGAGAGTGGTTTTAGATCTCTAGGAATTATAATGCAAATTCTAATTTTTGGAAGATCTTAAAAATTTCAGACTTAGTCAAATATCAGTAATCAACAATTCAAATTTCAGTAATCAGGAGGTCAAATTTTAGTAGTCAGCAAGTTGTATCAAATTTCTCTCTCCCTCTCGCTCTCCCCCTTGCTCTCTCTCTATCCCCCCCCTCTCTCTCTCTCACACCCCTCTATCTCCTCCCTACATTTGCCTCCCCCCTCCCCTCTCTACTTCTCTCTATCTCTTCTCTCTCTACATCTCCTTCCCTCTCTACTTATCTTTATCTCCCCTCTCTCTCTCTTTACCTACCTCTCCCTCTATCACTTTGTATATCACTTATGTCTCCCTCCCTACCTCTTTCCCTCTCTACTCTCTATCTCTCCTCTCCCTCCCTCTACCTACATCTCTCTCTCACTCTTTATCCCTCTCTTCCCCCACTTTCTCTCTAACTCTCTCCTCTCTATCTCATAATTCTCTCTCCCTCCCTCTCACTCTCCCCTCTCTATCTCACCACTCTCTCTATCTCTCTATCTCTCACACACACAAACCTCTATCTCCCTTCGCTAACACTCCCTCCCTCCCTCCATCCTTCCCTCTCTACTTCTCTCTATCTCTCCTCTCCCTCCCTCTCTTGACCTCACCCTCCCTCCACTTCTTTTTGTCTCTCCTCCCAATCTCTCTCACTATTGTCCCTCCCTCCCTCCCCCTCTTTCTCTCTCAATCGATCTTTTTCTCTATCTCACAATTCTCTCTCTCACTCACACACACACACACCTCTATCTCCCTACCTATCCCTCCCCTCTGTACTCTTTATCTCTCCTCTCGATTTCCCTCTCTATACATACCTCTCCCTCCATCACTCTCTCTCCATCCCTCTCTATCTCACTTATGCCTCCTTCCCTACCTCTTTCCCTCTCTACTCTCTATCTCTCCTCTCCCTTCCTCTACCTACATCTATCTCTATCTCTCCATCCCTCTCTTTCTCTCTCACTCTCTCCTCTCTATCTCACCATTATCTCTATCTCTACCTATCACCCCCTCCTCTCTAAATCACCATTCCCTCTCTCCCAGTTTCCCTCCTTCCCTCTCACTCCCTCCTCTCTAAATCGACATTCTCTCTATCCCACTTTCCCTCCTTCCCTCTCTATGTCTCACTTATCCATTTATACCTCTCCATCCCTCCAACCTCCCTCTATCTCTTTATCTCTATTTCTCATTCTCTCCTTACCTCTCTACTCTCTATCTCACCACTCTCTCCATCTCACTCTCCATCCTTCCCTCTCTCCCTCCAATCATCCCTCTCCCCTTCCCTCTCTACCTACCTCTCACTCCACTACCTACCACTCTCTCCCTCACCCATCTTTCTCTCTTACTCTCTCCTTCCCTCTCTACTCTATATCTCTCCCCCCTTCCCTCTCTAATCTATTTCTCTCTCTCTCCCTTCTCTATCCCCTCATTTTCTCTCCTCTCACTCTCTCTCCCTCTCACACACACTCACCTCTATCTCCTCCTTTCCTCTCCCACCATCCCTCCACTCTCTACTTCTCTCTATCTATCATCTCTCTCTACATCTCCTTCCCTCTCTATTTATCTTTATCTCCCCTCTCCCTCTCTTTACCCACCTCTCCCTCCATCACTCTATATCTCAATTGTGTCTCCTCCCTACCTCTTTCCCTCTCTACTCTATCTCTCCTCTCCATCCCTCTCTCTCTCTCTCTCTCTCTCTCTCTCACACACACACACACACACCCCTCTATCTCCTCCATACCTGTCCCTCCCTCCCTTCTCTACTTCTCTCTATCTCTCCTCTCTCTATGTCTCCTTCCCTCTCTACCTATATTATCTCCTCTATCCCTTTGTTTACCTACCTCTCCCTTCATCACTTTGTATTTCACCTATGTTTCCCTACCTACCTAGGGTTGAGGGATTAAGTGTTAAGGGTTGAGAATTGAGGGTTGATGGTTTAATGTATAGGGTAGAGGGTAGAGGGTTTAAGGGTTGAGGGTTGAGGGTTTAAGGTTGAGGGTAGATGGTTGAGGGTCCAATGTATACGGTAGAGGGTATATGGGTTGAGGGATTAGGGTTTAAGGGTAGAGGGTAGAGGGTTGAGGGTTGAGGGTTTAAGGGTTGAGGGTATAGGGTTGATGGTAGAGGGTATTGGGTTTAGGTTTGAGGGTATTGGGTTGAGGGTTGAGTGTTTAAGGGTTTAAGTGTTGAGGGTATAGGGTAGAGAGGGTGGGAAGGATGGATGGAGAGATGGAGGGATAAGTGAGATAGAGAGAAGGAGAGAAGAGGAGGGAGGGATATAGATATATGAGGGTTAAGGATCCAATGTATAGGATAGAGGGTTGAGAATTAAGGGTATAGGGTTGATGGTTTAGGGTATTGGGTTGAGGGTATAAGGTTTAAGGGTTTAGGGTTTAAAGTTTTAGGGTTGAGGGTTTAGGGTTGAGGGTAGAGGGTTTAGGGTATAGGTTTAAGGGTACATGGTTGAAGGATTAGGGTTGAGGGTCTAATGTATAAGGTAGAGGGTATAAGGGTTGAGGGTTTAGGATTTAAGGGTTGATGATTAAGGGATTAAGGGTTGGGGGTTGAGAATTTGTCACGTACTGATTTTTATCAATTATTTAATTGCAAATATAAATCTTGAGATTTGCATGTTTATGTTAGATGATTATAAAAACTAAAACTGAAATTGAGATTGAGATTGAAATTGTAATTGATGATTATTGAAATTGAGATTTAAATTCAAGTGAAATGATTTTAATTCATTATTTATGGAATTTGGGGATTGTCATTGCTGATGAGAAATTGAGTGCAAGTGAATGCAGGAATAGGTGAACGAGAATGAAGGTGAGAACATTGATCAGGTAGAGTCGTTTTAGCCATTAGACGTTAATAAGGATGATGGAATCTCACACACCACTTAGTATTTTTAATGTATTTTCGTGAAGATTATTATGGGAAATTTAAAATAAGTTAATTTCGATTGCTTAAATTTATGTGAAAAAGAATATATTGTTTCAAATGGCAATTTGATTATTGATGTGAGAAAATTAATTTTTATTCAAAGAATTACTTCTTTGTGTAAATATTTTATTATTAGTTGAAAATAATAATGCTTTATTCTAAATTATTGGAATAAATTTTTAATTGTGAAAATGAACAAAATGTAAAAATTGTGTTATTGATTTAATTGTTATTTTCACATTTGATAAATGAGAGAGGAAATATATGTTTAAATGGAAATTAGAAATAAATGAATTACATTCATAATTGAAATTAAATGGAAAACAAAAGTTAGCAATTAGAAAGCAATCACCTCTCAATAAATTTTGCATGCAATCACAAATAAAACTGGGAGTTATGTCCACCTTATTTATGGAGTTCAAGCATAAAATGTGGATCGAACCTTATTAACAGAGGCATCATTTGCATGAGATGGATATAGAGAAAAATCTGTTTTGGAAAGAAGGGAGGAAAAACACATTTTATTTTGAGTTTTTTTGGGGAAAGACTGTTTTATCCCATGCGCCAGAGGAAGAGAAGAAGGGGTTTTCATATTATTATGAGGATGCTAATCATCTAACCTCCCATGCACGACTAGAAGAGGGAGTTGGTATTTTTGATTTCACATAAATTAAAAGAGAATAGGGAAGGGCACGTGTGGAAGCAAGGAGAGAGGAAGGCGTATGGGAGAAGGGAGGATAATGCGTAGCAAGAGGGAAAGAAGGTAAGGTGTGTAGCAAGCAGGAAGGAGGGTGGACATGACAGGAAGAGGAAGGGAAGTAATATGCAGGGAGAAAGGGGAGAGAGCACATGGAAAGGAAGGAAAGAGGAGGACGGGTGAAGAAGGTGCGTGGGAAGTGAGGAAGTGAAGAGTGAAGTGCGTGGGCAGGAGGAGAAGGAGGGATCGAGGGTGTCTCCTCCCTACTTATTTCCCTCTCTACTCTATCTCTCCTCTCCATCCCTCTCTCTCTTTCTCTCGCACACACACACACACTCACCTCTATCTCCTCCATACTTGTCCCTCCTTCTCTTCTCTACTTCTCTCTCTCTCCTCTCTCTACGTCTCCTTCCCTCTCTACCTATATTATCTCCTATATTCCTTTGTTTACCTACCTCTCCCTTCATCTCTTTGTATTTCACCTATGTTTCCCTACCTACCTAGGGTTGAGGGATTAAGGGTTAAGGGTTGAGAATTGAGGGTTGATGGTTTAATGTATAGGGTAGAGGGTAGAGGGTTTAAGGGTTGAGGGTTGAGGGTTTAAGGTTGAGTGTAGAGGGTTGAGGGTCCAATGTATATGGTAGAGGGTATATAGATTGAGGGATTGGGGTTTAAGGGTTGAGGGTAGAGGGTAGAGGGTTGAGGGTTGAGGGTTTAAGGATTGAGGGTTGAGGGTTGAGGGATTAGGGTAGAGATTTTACTTGGGTTTAAGGGTTGAGGGTATAGGGTTGATGGTAGAGGGTATTGGGTTTAGGGTTGAGGGTATTGGGTTGAGGGTAGAGTGTTTAAGGGTTTAAGTGTTGAGGGTATAGGGTTGAGGGATTAGGGTAGAGAGGGAGGGAAGGATGGAGGGAGAGATGGAGGGATAAGTGAGAGAGAGAAGGAGAGAAGAGGAGGGAGGGATATAGATATATGAGGGTTAAGGATCCAATGTATAAGATAGAGGGTTGAGAATTGAGGGTATAGGGTTGATGGTTTAGGGTATTGGGTTGAGGGTAGAAGGTTTAAGGGTTTAGGGTTTAAAGGTTTAGGGTTGAGGGTAGAGGGTTTAGGGTTTAGGTTTAAGGGTATATGGTTGAAGGATTAGGGTTGAGGGTCTAATGTATAAGGTAGAGGCTATAAGGGTTGATGGTTTAGGGTTTAAGGGTTGATGATTAAGGGATTAAGGGTTGGGGGTTGAGAATTTGTCACGTACTGATTTTTATCAATTATTTAATTGCAAATATAAATCTTGAGATTTGCATATTTATGTTAGATGATTATAAAAACTGAAATTGAAATTGAGATTGAAATTGAAATTGATGATTATTGAAATTGAGATTTAAATTCAAGTGAAATGATTTTAATTCATTATTTATGGAATTTGGGGATTGTCATTGCTGATGAGAAATTGAGTGCAAGTGAACGCAGGAATAGGTGAACGAGAATGAAGGCGAGAACATTGATCAGGTAGATTCGTTTTAGCCATTAGACGTTAATAAGGATGATGGAATCTCACACGTCACTTAGTATTTTTAATGTATTTTCGTGATGATTATTATGGGAAATTTAAAATAAGTTAATTTCGATTGCTTAAATTTATGTGAAAAAGAATATATTGTTTCAAATGGCAATTTGATTATTGATGTGAGGAAATTGATTTTTATTCAAAGAATTACTTCTTTGTGTAAATATTTTATTATTAGTTGAAAATAATAATGCTTTATTCTAAATTATTTGAATAAATTTTTAATTGTGAAAATGAACAAAATGTAAAAATTGTGTTATTGATTTAATTGTTATTTTCACATTTGATAAATGAGAGAGGAAATATATGTTTAAATGGAAATTAGAAATAAATGAATTACGTTCATAATTGAAATTAAATGGAAAACAAAAGTTAGCAATTAGAAAGCAATCACCTCTCAATAAATTTTGCATGCAATCACAAATAAAACTGGGAGTTATGTCCACCTTATTTATGGAGTTCAAGCATAAAATGTGGATCGAACCTTATTAACAGAGCATCATTTGCATGAGATGGATATAGAGAAAAATCCATTTTGGAAAGAAGGGAGGAAAAACACATTTTATTTTGAGTTTTTTTGGGAAAGACTGTTTTATCCCATGCGCCAAAGGAAGAGAAGAAGGGGTTTTCATATTATTATGAGGATGCTAATCATCTAACCTCCCATGCGCGACTAGGAGAGGGAGTTGGTCTTTTTGATTTCATAGAAATTAAAAGAGAATAGGGAAGGGCGCGTGTGGAAGCAAGGAGAGAGGAAGGCGCGTGGGAGAAGGGAGGATAATGCATAGGAAGAGGGAAAGAAGGTAAGGTGTGCAACAAGCAGGAAGGAGGGTGGACACGACAGGAAGAGGAAGGGAAGTAATACGCAGGGAGAAAGGGGAGAGGGCGCATGGAAAGGAAGGAAAGAGGAGGATTGGTGAAGAAGGTGTGTGGGAAGTGAGGAAGTGAAGAGTGAAGTGTGTGGGCAGGAGGAGAAGGAGGGATCGGGGGTGAAGAAGCAAATAGGAAAGGAGCAGAAGGGAGGAGAGTTAGGCAACTAGAAGGCAGAGGAGAATGCGTGGGAGAAGAGGTAAGGAGAACAGAGGCACAACCAACAGAAGGGAGAACTCCAAACAACAAAAGAAAAGAATAAAGAATTTAGAACAGAATAAATCTGCCCTCTAATCATTCCACGCGAGAAGCAGGTAAGGAGGTGCGCCAGAAGTAGGGAAGAGAGGTGCATAGAAATAAGGGAGGAGAGACCTAGATAGAGGTAGAAACATAAAATTTTAATTGTTGCCTGAGATACATGCACAAACGCAGTCAGAAACAAAAGAGGATTTTGAACAGAAAAATAATTGCTCATCTCTAGATTCAGGAAATTACCAGGTAGAATCAAATAAACATTATTTAACAAATTCAAGATCATAGTTTGTTTAATTTGAATCAATTTATTTTGTTTCTTGTATTTAAACTATTGAAAATTATCACTGTTTTTTTATCAGAAAGATATTGAACATCTTGAACAAATTTTTTATTGAAAAACAATAGATTTCCTTGTTATAAAATTTTGTTTTAGATATAAATGAATATAAACAAAAAACAACATGTTTTAGATTTATTCCATGACATTTAGTGAAGATTTTTACCAGAAACAACACGTTTGTAGATTTAGAAAACCTTCAAACGGAAAATATATTGATTATCTGAACAGACAAAGAATTGGAAATCTCAAAGAAAAGATATCATAGAATAAAAATTGTTGAATGTTTTGTTTTCCAGAATGATAAGATTAAATAATTTTATGTAAAGATTTATGCTTGAAAGTAAGAAAGAAACTTGATAATTCTCTAGAAATGAAACTAAAATTACTTTGAAACATAAGTAATATGAGGTATTTTTATGATTTTGAAAAGATAACATTTTAAGAGAAATAGGAAAAACATAAAAGAAAAGGAAATATAATTTTAATATAATTACTTGAAATTAAACGAATTAGAAGAGGATTATATTGAATTGTGATAGAATTTCTTGAGTAAATGAACCGAAAGAATGTGTGCTCATTTAATTCTTGTTTAAATATGTACTTAGATTACATACTTGAGATACACCTTCTTTTAAATTTATTTTATTATTTTATTTTAAATGAACTTAATGTTGATTAAGATTTAAATATGTGAAATTATTGCATTAAATACCATGTTTGCTTGAAAGATAAAGTGCAGTTCATGTGTTTGTGAAAGATCATTTTATTTTGAAGGAGCCATGCATGCTTGATAATTGAATGCGCATGACATGTGTTTGGAAAGTTACCTTTCGGGACGGGTGCCGAATATGGGTTTATAGAGAGCGTAGTTTTGCTTTTTCCAAAACTACTATTATGTGGCGTGCATGACATTTTACTTGGTCAAGTAACTTAAGGACCATTGAAACAAATGGAATATTTATCTCTCTACCATATCCTAGTATCGAACTTGCTTGTTTCTTAAATGAATTAGAAAAATGAAAATGCTTGTGGAATTACTAGTTATACTAGGCACGCACTAGATTCCATCTTGCTTGTCGACTGCTTTTAGCTAAGCGATTCGTGCAGGGTCGGGTATTCTTTGAATGACTAAAGAATTCCGAGGAAGTGTAAGCTTTGAGGTTGGGCGGAAAAAGCGCTTGAACCTTGTTCTCGTCTTCATGTTTGAAGATTGGCTATTGGATTGAAGATCAAATGAAGATTTCTTCATATATCTATTGTATTTTATTATTGAATGATTATTGAAGAACTTAAGGCGACAAAATGCCTAAGTCTTGAATTGTAAATTTATTTTACAATGTTTAGTATTATAAATGTCGTGAAAGATGACACGTATTTATGAATGTAATTGGATGTATTATGAATCTATTTGTCGACTTTAAATCGTTGTTTTGAAATCGTTTGGATAATAATAAAGTTTAATGAATGGAGTTATGATATTTATAGAATGGAAATGAACTTATTAAAGGAATTATAAGATTATTTGAAATTAAAGGCTTTCGCTCCTTACAAAATTGAAGGTTAAGGGTTTAATGTATAGGGTAGAGGGTAGAGGGTTTAAGGTTTAAGGGTTGAGGGTCGAGAGTTTAAGATTGAGAGAAGAGGGTTGATGGTATAGGGTTGAGGGTTGAGGGTTGAGGGTTGAGGGTCCAACATATAGGGTACATGGTATAGGGGTTGAGGGTTTAGGGTTATTGAAGGTAGAGGGTTGAGGGTTGAGGGTTTAAGGGTTGAGGAATAAAGGGTTAAGGGTTGAGGGATTAGGGTAGAGAGTTTAATTGGGTTTAAGGGTTTAAGGGTTGAGGGATAAAGGGTTAAGGGTTGAGGGATTAGGGTAGAGAGTTTAATTGGGTTTAAGGGTTTAAGGGTAGAGGATTTAAGGGTTGAGTGTTTAAGGGTTTAAGGGTTGAGGGTATAGGTTTGAGGGATTAGGGAAGAGAAGGTGGGCTGGATGGAGGGAGAGATGGAGGGAGATTCTTGAGAGAGAGAGAGGGAGGGAGTGGGAGAGAGATAGAGGGTAGAGGGTTAAGGGTATATGGTTAAGGGTAGAGGGTAGAGGGTTTAAGGGTTAAAGGGTTAAGGGTAGAGGGCTAAGGGTAGAGGGGAGAGACATAGAAGGAGTGAGTGAGTGAGAGAGACTTGAGAGAGGGAGAGGGGGTAGGAGGGAGATACTTGAGAGAGAGAGGGAGGGAGAGGGAGTGGGAGAGAGATAGACGGTATAGGGTTTTAAGTGTTTAGGGTTTAAGGGTTAAGGGTTAAGGGTATAGGGGAGGGAGATAGAGAGATGATAGAGAGAGAAGTAGAGAGGGAAAGAAGGTGGAGATATTGAGAGAGAGGAGGCAAGGAGGGAGAGAGAAATAGGTATAGAGGGACAACTAGGTAGAGAGAAGTAGATATGAAAGAAACGATAGAGGGAGAGGTAGGGATGGAGAGAGAGGTGACACAAAAACAAAGAGAGGTCTAGGTAGATAGAGGGGGGAGGATATAAAGAGAAGTGGAGGGTAGAGTGTTTAAGGGTTTAGGGTTTAAGGGTTAAGGGTTAAGGGTAAAGGGGAGAGAGATAGAGGGAGTGAGAGGGAGAGAGGGAGGGAGTGTCAAAGAGATAGAGGGTAGAGGGTAGATGGTAGAGATATAGGAGTGAGAGAGTGAGAGAGAGACTTGAGAGAGGGAGAGGGGGTAGGAGGGAGAGACTTGAGAGAGAGAGGGAGGGAGGG
>CM021104.1:341565035-341627543 GCA_007115665.2 Sequoiadendron giganteum | reverse complement strand
AGGGTAGAGGGGAGAGAGATAGATAGAGTGAGTGAGTGAATGAGAGACCTAGGAGAGAGAGGGGGGTAGGAGGGAGATTCTTGAGAGAGAGGGAGATGAGGGAGATTCTATATATCTCCCATCCCTCTCTCTCTCAAGTCTCTCCCTCCTACCCCCTCTCCCTCTCTTAGTTCTCTCTCTCTCTCAGTCACTCCCTCTATCTCTATCCCATCTACCCTTAACCATAAACCCTAAACCCTTAACCCTTAAACATTGAATCCTCTACCCTCTACCCTTAACCATCCCACCCTCTTTCTTTCTCCTAAGTCTCTCTCTCCTATCGCCTCTCCCTCTCTTAGGTCTCTCTCACTCACTCACTCCCTCTATCTTTCCTCACCCTTAACCCTTAATCCTTTATCCCAACCCTAAAACCTAAACCATTAAACCCTTTTACCCCTACCCTTAACCTAAACCCTTAAACCCTAAACCCTCTTACCCCATAATCTTTAACCCTCCCTTCCATTGCCTTCCTCTTTCCTCAACCCCTCCTCCTCCTACCCCTCTCCCCATCCCTCTCTTAGGTCTCTTTCTCAATCACTCCCTCTATCTCTCTCTCCTCTACCCTTAAGCCTAAACCCTAAATCTCTTCACCCCACCCTATCCTGATGCCTCCCCTTCTATCCTCCCACTCCTTCCTCTCTCAAGTATCTCCCTCCTAACCCCTCTCCCTCTTTCAGGTAGAGGGTAGAGGGGAGAGACAAAGGAAGTGACTAAGAGAGAGATACTTGAGAGAGGGAGAGGGTTGAGAGAGAGATGGAGGGAGTGGGAGAGAGATAGAGGGAGGGAGGGTAGAAGGTTTAAGGGTTTAGGGTTAAGGATAGAGGGGAGAGAGAGATGGAGTGAGTGAGAGAGAGACATGAGAGAGGGAGAGGGGGTAGGAGGGAGAGTCTTGAGAGAGAGAGGGAGGGAGGGAGTGGGAGAGAGATAGAGGGTAGAGTGTAGATGGTTTAAGGGTATAGGGCTAAGGGTAGATGGAAGAGACATAGGAGTGAGTGAGTGAGAGAGAGAGACTTGAGAGAGGGAGAGGGTGTAGGAGGGAGATGGTTGAGAGAGAGAGAGGGTAGAGGGTTTAAGGGTTAAGGGTAGAGGGGGAGAGATAGAGTGAGTGACTGAGAAAGAGAGACTTGAGAGAGGGAGATGGGGTAGGAGGGAGAGACTTGAGAGAGAGAGGGGAGAGGGTTTAAGTGTCTAGGGCCTAAGGGTTATGTCCTAGGGTTAAGGGCATGGGGGAGAGATACAGAGGAGTGAGTTGAGAGAGACAGAGGGCATAGGGTCAAGGTACAACTCCAGAGAGGGGACATAGATAGGAGGAGAGTGAGGAGGAGGAGTGAGACCCGAGAGAGGGAGAGGATAGGAGGAGAGACCTGAGAGAGAGGACATGGAGGAAGGGAGGAGGGAGGAGAGAGATAAAAGGGCAGAGGGTTTTAGATCTTTAAGGGTTTAGCTGCCATGGGTAGAGGAGAGAGATAGATGGAGTGAGTGAGAGAGAGAGAGACCTGAGAGAGGGAGAGGGGATAGGGAGGAGAGTCTCTGAGAGAGAGGAGCCAGAGTGGGAGAGATAGAGGGTAGAGGGTACAGGGCCATGGTGAGCCAAGAGATATAGGACATGAGTGAGCCGAGAGAGAGACCCTAGATAGGAGAGGGGCAGGGAGGAGACGGGATGTAGAGAGAGAGAGAAAAGAGAGAGAGGGTGGGAAAGAGAGATACAGGAGGGTCTATGGCCATGGGCAGAGGGAGAGAGACAGAGAGACCTTGAGAGAGAGAGAGAGAGAGAGAGAGAGAGAGAGAGAGAGATGAGGGAATGATATATATGTAGGCAGAGAGAGTTGAGATAGAGATAGAGTAGAGAGGTAAGGAGAGAGGGGAAGGGAGGGAGAAGTTAGAGAGAGAAGAAGGAAGGTGGATAGATTGAGAGAGGGAAGGATGGAGAGAGGGAGAAAGAGAGAATGGTGTATAGAGGGATAGGTAGGTAGAGAAAAGTAGAGAGGTAAGGAGAGTTGGAGGGAGAGGTAGGTAGAGAGAGTAAAGGGAGATATAGAGAAGTGGAGAGGGAAGGAGAGATAGATGGAGAGGTAGGGATCGAGGGAGAGATAAGGATTTAGAGAGAGGTGAGAGAGTGAAATAGAGAGAGAGAGAGGTAGGTAAGGAGAGGGAGGGGAGATAAAGGGAAGTAGAGAATGGAGGAGAGAGGGAAGAAGAGATAGGGAGGGAGAGATAGGTGAGATACAGAGAGAGGAGGGAGGGAGGGATATTTAAGGAGAGAGGGGTGAGATAGAGAGAAAGAAAGTAAAGAGGGAAGGGGGGGAGAGAGAGAGGTGGACAGAGAGAAGAGGCCGAATGAGGAAGGTAGATAGAATGAGAGAGGGAAAGAGAGAGGGAGAGAAAAAGAGGTATATAGGGGTAAGCTAGACAGAGAGATGTAGAGTGAATTTTGGTGGAAGAGAGAGAGGAGGGAGGGATAGGTAAAGATGGATAGTTGAGACAGACAGAAGGAGAGAGATATAGGTAGAGAGAGGGCAAAGAGAGATAGAAAGAGGGGGAGGGAGAGGAGAGAGAGAAAGAGGAGGAGGAGGGAGAGACAAGAGACAGAGAGAGGAGAGAGATAGAGAGAGGTGATAGAGAGAGAATTAGAGAGGGAAAGAAGGTGGAGATATTGAGAGAGATGAGGCAAGGAGGGAGAGAGAAATAGGTATAGAGGGACAACTAGGTAGAGAGAAGTAGATATGAAAGGAGAGATAAAGGGAGAGGTAGGGATGGAGAGAGAGGTGAGACAAAAATAGAGAGAGGTCTAGGTAGATAGAGGGAGGAGGAGACAAAGAGAAGTATAGAGGGAAGGAGAGAGGGAGGAAGAGTTAGGGATGGAGAGAGAGAGGTGAGGGAGATAAGAGAGAGGAGGGAGGGATAGGTAGGGAGAGAGGGGTGAGATAGAGAGAAAGAGAGTAGAGAGGGAAGGGGAAAGAGATAAGTGAGATAGGTGATAGAGATGTGTGATGGAGCTTAAAAGTAGAGAGATAAGGAGGAAGGTGGAGAGATTTAGAGGGAAGGAGGGGGAGAGAGAAATATGTATAGAGGGATAGGTTAGATAGCGAGAAGTAGAGAGAAAAGGTGGGTGAAAGGAAGAGAGAGGGGGAGAAAGAGAGGTGAGATAGAAAGAATTAGAAAGGGAAGGAGAGAGAGAGGGAGATAGAGAAAATTAGAGAGGGAGGGAGGGAAGGAGAGAGAAGTGAGATAGAGAGAACTAGAGAGGGAAGGAGAGAGAGAATGGGAAGATAGAGAGTAGAGAGGGGAGGAGAGAGTGAGGGAAGCAAAGAGAGAGAGAAAGAGAGGAGAGGGAGGGAGGGATAGGTAGGTATAGAGAGTAGAGAGAGAGATATAGAGATAAAAGGAGAGGGATGAGAGATAGAAAAATGTAGAGAGGGAAGGAGGGAGGGAGATAGATATTGGAGATGGAAAGAGAGAGAGATGGACATGTAGAGACATAGTTCTTGAGCTCAAGGAAGATATTGTCAGATAAAGGGATGAAGATAGTGAGAGAGAGAGAGGTCTAGAGAATAAGAGATGAAATGAGTGAGATAGAGAGAGAGAGAGATGAAATTTGACCTCCTAAGTACTAAAATTTGACCTCCTGATTATTGAAATTTGACATGCTGATTACTGAAATTTGACTAAGTCTGAAATTTTTAACATCTTCCAAAAACTAGAATTTGCATTATAACTCTTAGAGATCTGAAACCACTCTCAAACATCCTGCCTATATATACATGAAATATAACTTAAAGTATAAGAAATTAAATGTCCATATGTAAATGTCAACTTATACTTAAATTTTTATTTCATGTATATAGTTTCCCTGACAGAGAAAGCAAAAATCTAGTTTTGTGCAAAGTAGGCCATTTGGCGCTCGCCAAATGGCCTGCTTTGGATGTGTTAATTACCAGAATTTGCCAAATTTTCTCATATTTTCATCCATGCTCCCCGTCTCATTTGCACGTCTTTCAATGCAAGTTTATAAAAAAACCGTGATACCGTTAACCTCTCTTAGCTATCTAAATATATAATTCTTTTTTTATTTTGATTTAGTTAAGGTTTTGATACATGGCTTCTATTGTAAATACCTTAATTTTTGGTCAAAAACCAAATAGGATAGATTTTTACATGTTCATCGGAATGTGAAACAAATTATGTTTTCTGAAACTAGACTCCAATCTACACATGATGAAAAAAAAAAAAAAATCGATTAGTTTGCAAAAAATTTGGGGGTGAGCACGCTCAAATTTCAACTTTTCAAGATGTGTCCACTTTGAAAATTCATAAAATATTATTATTCATTAAAAAAATTATCCGAAATAAGGAGGATAAACTACATGGTGTTAGCTAATTTCTCACCATTGGGATTTTTAAAATTCTAAAAAAAAGTTAACCAAAAACTCCCTCAGGACCTGTTTTGGGCCCCCCCTTTTTGAGACCCTTAATCTTCATTAATTTCAAAAACCAATAGTAGCTTAGAAACTAGACTCGGAGCACTTCAACTTTTGTTCTTGCCGCATCTTGAAATTTTGAGCGTAACTATCTTCATTTTCTCGTGCAAATCAGATTTTGCTGATTTCAGAAAAAAAAAGTGGCATCTTAAGAGCCAAAATTATGTCACAGATTGGTGCACTTACCCCTCCCTCACATGCAAGAAATAAGGATCACATAGAGGGAAGGTAAGTATTCATAAATATATCCTCATTTATTTTAAAAGTGTTATGATTGCAAATTACAATGAAATCATAAACCTCATATTTGAGTTTTATCCTTTTAAATGATTATAGAACCACTTGTTAGTAAGATTCATATTTTCCATTGTAATTGAAGACTTTGTGAGTGCCACCTTGGTTATTTTTTACCAAAAAACATGGGGTGGAAACCTTATAAATATTTCCTCACCATAAGATCCTTTTTATCCATGCATTCCTTACTCAAACCAAAGGTATTATCCACCTCAGCTTAAATCAAAACCATCATAAATATATAAACTTGATACATAACAAATTTATGGGAGAAGGCTTTGGATTATTTCTCAGGAAAGAATACTCTTTAATTTACCTCAAATATTTGAATTTAAATTCTATTAATTCTATTCTTCAAATTGAAGGCCTAGGTTGCAAGAAATATTAGCCACTCTATTACCTTCCTCGTAGACATGTTTGATCTTTACCTATTGAAAAATTTGAAGATCATATCTATAATTCATAATTTTTTAGATCTTCCATGAGGGATCATAGTTATTATGTAATTTAATGTTAATAATGATTTCAAAATCTCCTCCAACATCCAAAAAATAGTATCCAAGCCTCTTAAGTCTCTTAACGCCCCACCAAATTGCCAATATTTCAGCTTCATTATTAGTTTTGAAGCTAATATATTTAGTGTGTCATTCAATTAGATCTCCTTTTTCATCCCTTATCACTCCACCAATCATAATCTAGGGTTATCCTTAGAGAACCCAATGAAGTTAAGCTTCATCCATTCAATTTATGGGGGGTTCCATTTAACCTCCCTTCTAACCATGATTCTATTCCAATTATTTTTTGTAATATTTTGAGTGATCCCCTAGTTTTGTTTCACTCTCAATTCGACATAAGTAGGCATATTTTTAGAGAAACCAAAAGAATGGTCCTAATATATAAACACCTTGTTGTTCCTCTCTTTCCATGTAGTTTCCAAGTGACAAAAAAGGAATTTTTTTCCAAATTTCACATATGACAAGCTCATAGTAGGGGGATCCATAATTCCAAGAGTTGATAAAATCCCTTATGTACAATGGGAAGGTCAAGGAGAGAAATAAGTGGGAAAGGACCTCGCCCCATACATTCCTAACAAACTCATAATGGGATAAATGATGGCTAACCATCTCTTCATCTTTGTATCATAAGTTTCATCTATTAACAAAAGAGAAGCCCCTCTTGCTTAGGTTATAAATTGTGAATATTATTGTGCATAATAGTCCACCAAAAATAATTTAGTTTAGGTATTATTTTGTTATTTCATGACCAGTTCCAATTGAAGGGGGGGTCATTATTATCATTAGCAACATGAGTATAATTCCAAGAGTTGACAAAATCCCTTATTTGCAATGGGAAGGTAAAGGAGAGAAATAAGTGGGAAAGGACCTTCCCCCATACATCCCGAGCAAACTCACAATGGGACAAATGATGGCTAAATATCTCTTCATCTTTGTATCATAAGTTGCATCTATTAACAAAAGAGAAGCCCCTCTTGCTTAGGTTATAAATTGTGAGAATATTATTGTGAATAGCAGCCCACCAAAAGTGATTTATTTTAGGTATTATTTCGTTATTCCATGATCGGTTCCAATTAAAGAGGGAGTCATTATTATCATTAGCAACATGAGTATAATTCCAAGAGTTGAAAAAATCCCTTATTTGCAATGGGAAGGTAAAGGAGAGAAATAAGTGGGAAAGGACCTTCCCCTATACATCCCGAGCAAACTCACAATGGGATAAATGATGGCTAACCATCTCTTCATCTTTGTATCATAAGTTACATCTATTAACAAAAGAGAAGCCCCTCTTTCTTAGGTTATAAATTGTGAGAATATGATTGTGAATAACAGCCCACCAGAAATAATTTATTTTAGGTATTATTTTGTTGTTCCATGACCGGATCTAATTGAAGGGGGGGTCATTATTATCATTAGCAACAAGAGTATAATCAATCCTAATTGAAAAGTCTCTAGAAGGGTTTGAACACCAACAACAAACATCCTTCTTATCCAAACTATAAAAAATACATTCACCAATAATTTTGTACAAATTTTAATTTCCTCCTGTTAGGCTTGTTAACATTGATTCCTTAATCTTTTTCCACTCAAATGATTGTCAAATTCTTTCCACTTGGTAGGGGGCCATCCTAGTTAATATAACCATGTAAATTAGTGTCATTTATTTTTATTATCATGCCTCTAACATGGAAGAGACCTTGCATAGAGGACAAAATATGACCTTCAATCAACTGGTCATTTCAAAAATTAACAACCTTTACAACTCCCATACTCCATAATATTCCTTGTTCAATCACATTTATAATATTGAGTAAGTGATTCCATATAAAAGAACCATTGGACACATTTGAGGAAGATACAAAACATCTAGGGTCCTTTTTCTCTAAGTACTTAGCTCTAATAATGAAAGACCAATATGTGTTCCCTTCCAACAGGTTCTACTTATTTTTTGTGAGTAATTATTTGTTGAATTGCTTTAATATCCTTATCCCTAAACCCCCAAACTTTTAGGTTTGCACACCTTTTACCATTTAACCAAGGATAATTTATCTTATTGTCCACTCTAGACCATAGAAATTTCTTTTAGATATTTTCAATTCTATAGCCATGAAAACAAGAATTTTAAAAAATGATAAATATAAAATAGGGATATTCTGAAGGGAAGCTTTCAACAACTGGTATGTTTCCACTCAGATTAACACCTTCCCTCTCCACAATGTTATTCAAGTAAGTGTTAGACATCATTTTTTTGGTAAGAAGGCCAAGATAGGTGGCAGATAAACTATACTATTGATATCCAAGAATTCTCACAATCTTGTCTCGAAGAATTCCCTCAAATTTAAAGTAGAGTATACTTTTGTGATAGTTAATGTGTTGGGCAACAAATTTAACATAAGTATCCAAGATAGATTTCTAAATTTTGGCTTCAACAATTAAAGCATCCCCAAACATAATAGTGTTAGATCAACAAACTATGGATGGGAGGAGGGAGGTGAAGAAGTGGAAAATTTTACCCCAAGGAGATTATTAGAGTCAATTAGCTTCTAAAAACTTCTTACGAGAGCCTCAACAACAAGAATGAACAAATAAGGGGAGAGGGGGTCCCCATATCTTAGCCCCTTGCTAGAGGATAATTAAATCTTTGGATACCATTCACCGACATCGAATAGGTAGGGGAAAAGATACTTGAGTATCAAGATAAGTTTAAGTATCTTTATCCCAAACCCAATTTCTTCTAAACAATCGAAAAGCAAGGGCCAAAGAATTCTATCATAAGCCTCAAAATGTAATTTTTTAAGAGAATAGTTGGATTTTTGTTATTCTGCATACAGTGAATAAGTTCATGTGTGGTGAGCACAACATCCAAAATCTACCTAAACAGAAAAAATACTTTTTGATTGGTGGAAATGAGTCTATGGAGGACATGTTTAATTGTATTGACCAACACCTTACGAAATATCTTATAGATGATATTACAAAGAGTAATGGGCCTAAATTAATATATAGTAGTAGTATCCACCCCTTTTGGAACTGTGTGGGTGAAATATGTGAGTCAGAATAACAAAATCAAACACACATTCATTCAATGTATTATATAAAAAGAAATCTAAATAGCAGAATTCAAAGCTACAACTATCCTCTTAATTTATTCCATGGTTCTCTAATCTCAAGGACAACTGCAAATCATGCTCTCAGATCTTATTAGTGTTGCACATGAACCTACAAAGATTGGAAAGCTAAGATATGAGATGCTATGATGAAATCTACATGCCTATATTTTTGTATTCTTGATATTTGATGCTTAAAGACTAAATGATCCTATGATGAGATGTTACTAAAATCCAGATGTTGCTAATATTGATTATAATAATCTAATGGAAATGCTATATGAAAGATGAAATGAACCGAGCTACTCAAAGTAAAATTTCCATTATAACTCTTAAATGAAACTAAAATGCAAAGCTAAACTACAAAGCTCTCCAAATTTCTCTCAAAATGCACTAAAATTCCTACAACATAAACTTGTTGAATTCTACTTGTTTGAAAGTTGTAGGAATAAGTCCTATTTATTGGATTTTCCAAGGTGGGAATGATGTGGCAACAATGGACAGTCGGGATTACAATCTTGCAACATCAACGGTGGAGCATCAAGAGGTTAGAGAGAACCAGGGAGATGGTTCCCTTTAGAAAAATAATTTGCCAAGTGTTAATGGGAATCATAGAGAAGGAGGAGCCATGTGTCTAAATTGGTTCCAAATTGGTTGCAAAGTTGTTGAAGATAATTTATATTTTTTAATTTAGAAAATTCATTTTTGTGAGACACATGGTGAGGTGGTAGGTGAGTTGGAGGTGGTTAGAGGAAATATGTAGAAATGTGCTTAAATTGAATTGAAAACTCAATTTTAAATGGAGATGGTAAATTAGCAAAATGCCAAATTAATTTATTTATGCATTTTAACCAATTTAAGAAGAATATGATTTAGAGGCCAATTTGAATTTAAAAATTCAAATTTAAGTGGAAGAGGATTAACCAACTAAATAACAAATTGATTTAATTTGTCCATTTTATTAATTTAAGAAGAAAGTGAATTTTTGGAGAAAGAAGAATCAAGATAATGAACCATATAAATAAATTTTGCAATTTATTTATAAGTAGAAAAAATATTGATTAAATAGAAAGTATTTAATTAATTTGTGCTCCAGACCTTTTTTGTGTGCATACATTTTGCCCCTCTTTGAAGTGATGTGCGTAGACGCATTGCTTCAAAGAATATTTTTTTCAACCTGTGATGATAAAAAATTTGACATGCCCCAGACACTGATTTTTGCAGCAATGATGAAAGGATGCCCTATTGGGAGATAAATCAGGGATTTTTGATTTTTTGATGATTTTTAAAAAATGTTGATGATTTAAATGATTTTTCGATGATATGCTAATGATCGACCGATTTGATAAGGATGACCTGATTTATCTCTCAAAAATGATGAAGAATTTCGCCACACTGTTGATTAGTTAATGAAAAGACCCATTCGAAAAATTAAATAAAATGCCACAATAATTACCCCTTAATTAACCTTTAAAAGGTCAAAAAGGGTAAAAGATAGGTTCATTTGTAACTTGAGCATTTTGAAAACTGAGAGCCTATAGAGAAAAGATGGAAAAAATTATGCGCCACACACACAGATTCAAGCGACTTTTCCACCACCAGCACCCAGCCGCATACGGACCTTTGGTACTTACCCTGAAAACCTCTTTTTGAATTTCAAAATTTGAATTTTTCCATTTAAATTTCATTTGAACTTTCAAATTCTTTTCACATTTGAGCACATTAGGATAAAGTTTTAGTGCATAGAGAACCCTCTTTAGCACATAGAAGCCCTATAGTAGGGCATCCACAACCTGCTTCAGTGCATTAGGTGATTAGATTAGCGCATAGGGTATTTAGTGCATCGATAAGATAGAGTCACGCATAGAATTGATCAAGTAGCGCATCCAAGAAATGATGCATCAGGACCCTATTCCGGTGCATGTGATCCATTTTCTAGCGCATTAGGACTCTATTCTGGAGCATCCAACAGGTTTTCTAGCACATCTAGTAAATCAACGCATAGAAACTCTATTTTAGCGCATTCATCCAAAATTGATGATTTTGATAGATTCCTCTTAGATTTTGAAGATTGATGATCATGTTAGCCAATGATAGGATTATATTGATATATAGGTTGATGATCATCCTCATGATAGGTGAGGAACGATGATAGGATGGATAGATTGTTTGATTGATTGATGATCGTCCTCATGATAGGCGGGGAACGATGAATAGGGTAGATTAATGTTGAGCGAACTCATGACAAATGAGAGTTGAGTAATAGGATAGGTGCTCCTCGAGATTTGATCAGAATATCATGTGTTTGATTTGATTAAATGATGTGCTGATTGAATGATTTGTTGATTTGATGCTTTAATTTTATTCTAAGAGGGTGGCTTAGGGAACCTTCAGGTTCACGAGTGCTTTCCGAGGACATGGGACATGATCCTACAGCTGACTCTGACAGATCTTGCCATCATTGACCAGTGTGGTTTGACTCCATTGATAGACATGCCCCAGTACTAGATTAACTAGGGGATACTGACAACACATGTAGAGAGGTGGCAGAGCGACCACAACACCTTTTATTTCCCAACTGGAGAGATGATAGTGACCCTACTGGATGTTTATCGGATATTGAGGATACCAGTTGTTAGGGAGTTGGTTGTTTACGATCTCAAGGAGCAAGGGGTACAAATGCCATATGTCAGATATTTTATGATGATCAATTTCTTGGTTATGAGATTTTGTGGTGGGATTTGGTTGCTTCAGGGCGGGCTTTAACATGTGTACTAGCTAGATTTATTGGAGGATTTCTCTACCCCGACCATAGGTTGAAGGGCTTCTCAGTGGGTTGAGGGAAGATTTTGAATAGCATGATTGCTCATGGCATGAGGTATGCTTGGGGATCATGCATGCTAGCACATTTGTATCATGACTTGCACCAGGTGGTCTATCTTCGGGCGAGCAATCTCGTAGCAAGTTGCACATTATTACAGCTCTGGGCCTGGGAGCACATAGTTATCACACAGCTAGTGGGAGGCAGGGCTCGGCCAATAGGATGACCATATGTTTTTAGATACACAGGGCCACTTGTCTAGCATAAGTTGGGAAAGTTGGAGTATTGGAGGCGGGTCCTATTTGACCTTAACACTGTGATCTGGCGGCCCTATCTTGATTGTGAGGCCCAAGGAGAGGATGGTTTCAAGTTGCCTTATGCTTTTTGTAATAGATATTTGATTGGCAAGACACCATATACTCTAGAGCGGTTTTTGTTTGGGAGGTTATACAGAAAGTATAGTCACATTTAGGGGATGCCACAGGGGGTAGCGCACTATGCTAGGTGGAGGCAGGGTATTCTAGAGTGGGGGCCAACCCTCGATTATGATGCATCCTACACAGAGTATTACGACTTACAATCAATTTATTGGCAGTACCATCCTAAGGTTGTGGATGCACATATGATAGTTGACTACGCTGAGTATTTTCACACGCACCCATTTCCACATATTTCCAGTCTAGACGAGCCTGCACCTCTTTCGGAGGTAGGGAGGAGGGTAGGGTCGGTCATGCAGCCGAGAGGAGGAGATGGCAATGGGGAGGAGGTAGAGGAGGAAGCTAGGGATGATGGAGGTGATGATGGAGGGGATGGAGGGGGAGGGGGTGGATATGGAGCAGAAAATGGTGGCAGATGGAGAGACGCTCTTGACTTTGAGGTTATCCCCAAGAGGAGGAGATCAACACCAGATGGGTAGAGACCAGTTATTCTCAGGATGCCCTCTCAGAGGTAGCAGACTCAGATAGCTAGGTTATAGGCATAGGTGCAGACACTGCAGGGCCAGATCCATATGCTGCAGGCACAACTTGCCCATGCCCAAGCTCAGATATAGGCTCAAGCTCCAACACAGATACGGATTCAGGGGAAGATGGTGTAGTTACAGGCCTAGGTAGCCACTCTTACTGCAGAGAGAGATGTTGCGAGGAGGTAGGAGGCATAGGTTGTGGTAGTGGCAGACCGGATTCAGACATCGGCTTAGGTTACTACTATAGCCGACCTCATTAGAGAGCTTAGAGAGTCCACCAAGGAGGAAAAATATTATAGAGGCAGGTACCACGAGGTTGTACCACCAAAGTAGAGGGTTAGTTATGTGAGATCCAGATCCAGCCACTCCTAGTCTCGTACTACTAGCAGAGGGGTTACACAACCACTTCCACCAGGAGGAGCTCCACTAGGGCCAAGGCCAGTAGGGGTAGAACCATTAGGGGCAAGTGGTGTTGGACAGAGGCCTACCACATCAAGTGGCAGCACTACAAGATCCCATGGACATGTTTGATTTGTTATACTTTGATTCAGAGACATGGCTTGTGCCACATTTTTGATGTATCATTTCTCAGTTGATATCGTTGTATACTTGACATGTTATTATGAGGTTATATGATATGCAGTGACATTCAATGATCTATGTGTTGATGTTTTATTATGGATGGATGCATTTAATTTATGTTTTATGTTATTATGCCATGTTCTATATGATTATGTTATGGATGCATTTATGGATGATGATGCTATGCTTTAAATTTTTTATGAAAGATGTGTTTGTGAGATGGATGATATGAATGAAAATGATATGAAATGTATTGTATTTTTGTAATTTTTCTCATGTATATATCGATGTATGGATGCGAATGGTTTTATTATGAAATGTAGATGTATGGTTTTATGTATGGTGTATGGATATGAATGCTTTATGGATGAAAATGTGATACATATAGATGTATGAATGTATGATTTTATCTTATGCCACTATGTGATGAATGTTATGATGCAAATGAAATGTAATGCACTTGTCTATATTTTTGGTATTTTCTATGTAAAATATGTGAAATGGATTATGATTATGAATGCAAATGGATTATGATGGACTTATGATGTTATTATGAATGATGAATGGATGTATGGATGGATTATGGATAAATGAAAGAATGCATTTATTATGACCTCGATGTATGATATGGATTTTGAATGATGGTGGCATGCTTTATTTTTGGAATTTTTTCATGATGTAAATATTATAATGAATGCATGAATGATTTGTGATAGTGGATGTATGATATGGAATGGAAATTTCAATGCAAATGAATGATTTTTTTGGTTATGTCAAGTATACTCAATCCTCTAGTAAGAAGTAAAATCAGCCTTGAGAATTACCAACCTAGAAAATCTATAATGCAAATGTAGACTAAAATGAATGCAATTCTATTTATGCAATGTTGTCATCTTATTCCTTGTTCTTATTGTCATCATTGAGCATTTTATTATGTTGAAAGTTAGTACAAATATCGATGGTATAATTTAGACCATGATGACCTGAGTACAACTTCCATACAACTTTCGTTGAGATTTGATAATGCAAGATAACACAAGCATCTAGGTATAATTAGACCAAGATGACCTGTGTATCACTTGTGTAAAGAGATAAGAGTTAATCATGTTCCTATGCAAATTCAGAATGTTAGATGACAATGATACTTTGTAGAGCATGTCCCATGACAATTTTCACAGTAGTAATGATTGAATCACAAGCAACAAACAAAGAAAAATATCATTCTTGATCATAACGCCTCTATTTTGCAACATCATCAAGGTACTCCCAAGAAATGATAACAATAGTCAAGATACATCAATTTAAACCTTTGCGTTAAAGTAATCCAACCATGATTTAGAAGATGATTCGCCAGTGATGAGTTGGTTTGATTTGGCTTGATGTTTGTTTTGATTTGGATGATTGATTGGATTGATTGACTTTCGATGTTCAAATTTTGATGGTTATTGCAGTTTCTATTTGCTTGCCTGTTATTTTAAGCTCAACGGTGATTTGTCCCTAGTGAGATCAATATTTTTCCCCCAGTGAGAACAAACCAAATTTATTATGGGTATGTACAATGAAAACCAAGCCAGGGTGGGACACGACTATTGTAGCCAGATATGGACATGAAGCTCATTGCAAGATAGGCATGAATGTGCAGTGGTGGCAAAAGCGGACAATCAACACATGCTCGAATAGACAAAGAAGCCAACCTATCACAAATAGCGCCTATTTACCACGTTTTCACCATTTTTTTTATTGCACTTTTCAAATTTTATGATTTTTTTGTTGTTACCAAGATGCCTGTTTGTTAGGTTTTCATTAAGGCAACCATTTTTTGATTTTTCACTTTTTTTCTCTTTTTTAATTTTTTTTAGGACTTTTTCTATTTTTTAGGATTTTTTCAGGACTTTTTTTGCTTTTTAGGATTTTTTTAGGACTTTTAAACATGCACCAAATGCATTATGTGTAGAACTTCTTCAGATGAAGGCTTTTCATTGGTTCTTCAAATAGATCCCCCTCTGGTGTAGATAGTTGATATGCCACCGATCCAAAGAATGATACCACAACAAAAGGATCTAACCAATTAGGTTCAAATTTTCCTTTCTTTTCTCGGTCCTCCTGATTATGGGGATTTTCTTTCAATACTAGATCACCTACTTGAAATGTCCTAGGTTTAACTTTGTGATTGTAGCTTATGGATATTCTCTGTTGATATACTTTTAGGTTATCTACTACCAGCTGACAATGTTCATCCAACAACTCTAGCTCCTACAGTCTAGACACACGGTAATCTTCATCTGTAATGAGACCCTTCAAGGATACCCAACGTGATGGTATCTCAACCTTGATTGGAAATAATTATTCATATCCATAGACAAGTGCATATGGTCTAGCTCTCATGGGTGTTCAGATGCTTGTACGATAGACCCACAAAGCAGGGTTCAGTTGAATGTGCTAGTCACATCCAACATCGTTGACAATTTTTTTTAAGATTTTCAGGATGGTTTTGATTGAGGCCTCTGCTTGGCTGTTCCCTTGAGGGTAGTAGGGTGTAAAAAACCAATGTTGGGTATGAAACTTTTCATGGAGTTTTTACACATCTTGATTCTTGAAAGGTATTCCTTTGTCAGTAACAATTGGGATACCATATCGACAAATGATGTAATTCATGATGAATGATGAGATCTGCTTCCCTATGATGGTGATTAGAGGCATGACTTCAACCCACTTCATAAAGGACTATGTGGTTGTGATGATGAACTTGTGTCCATTGGATGAAGACGGGTGAATTTTACCTATAAGATCCAACCCCCACTAACAAAATGGCCAAGTTGATGCAAAAGGATACAATTCTTGTGTTGGTGCATCAATGAGATTACCGTGGATCTTGCATTTTCAACATGTCTTGAAAAATTGAAAGGCTTATTTCTCCATAGTCAATTGTTAATATCCCAAATAGAGGAGTTTCTTGGCAAGGGTTAAACCACTTGAATGAGTGTCGCAAATACCCTCATGGAATTCTCGTAAAGTTGTTTCAGACTCGTCACTTTCTAGACATCACAAAAGAGTTCCATCAAGACCTCGATGGTAAAGTACATATGTAATAAGGGTATGATAGGTAGATTGGTGGATGAAGTTTCATTTCTGGTTGTGAGAAAGATCAGGAGAAAGGCTATCATCTTTTTCAGTAAGTGTATATGTTTTTGTAGATGGATATATCGACATCATCTATATTAAGTGAAAAATTAGTTGGAAATCAGAGTCATCGTAGGCGACGGTAAACAGTTGCTCCACCATGAACTCATAGCAACCGTATTTTTCTGGAATCTGCAGCAAAGAAGCAATTGTAGCTATAGCATCAGTAGCTTTATTGTCACTCCTTGGGATTTGACCAAATTTGATGTCAACAAAATACTTCTTGAAGTCATCAATCATTCTCTTGTAGGGCATTAGCTTGTCATCTTTGGTTTGATAATCATTGTTGACCTAATTGATGACTAGTTGAGAATCCCCATAAACCTAGAGCTTTGTAATTTTCCATTCCATAGCTATCTTGATTCTAATGATGAGTGCTTCATATTCAGTTGTGTTGTTGGTGAAAGGAAACATCAAGCAATAGGATTTTGGAATGGTGTGCCCTAGGGGAGTGATAAATAGGATTCATGCTCCTGACCCATGTTGAGTGAAGGAACCATCAAAGTATAACACTCACTACTTTGTTGTTACTGTTAGAATATTGGCATCTGTAAATTCAATATGGAGGGGATGATCATTATGAATTGGTGCCTCAGCTAGTTGATTGGCAATTGCCTACCCTTTGATTGATTTTATGTCAACATATTGGATGTCTAATTCACTGAGTACCATTATCCACTTGGCTAGTCTTCCTGTCAGACTTTCTTTGCTTAGGAGATACTTCAACGGATCTATCTTAGCTATGAGTTTAACTATATCAGTTAGCATATAGTGTCACAATTGTTGGGTAGAAAACACTATAGCTAGATAAGCTTTCTTGATGGATGTGTAATTGATTTCATAACCATTCAAATTTCTACTAATGTAATAAATTACTCTCTCCTTCTCTATTGAATCTTCCTATGCCAACAAGGCTCCCAATGATCAATCAATAGTGGTGATGTATAGTAATTTAAGAGGCTTTTCTTCTGTTGGAGATGCTAGAATAGGTGGACTCATTAGGAATCATTTTAGTTGGTTAAAAGTTGCTTCAAAATTCTCATCCCATTGAAAAGAAACATTCTTGTGCAATAGATGAGTGAAAGGATGAGTCTTGTCAGCCAATTGTGAGATGAATCTTTTGATTGATTGGAATCTACCTTGGAGGGATCTTAACTGACTAATGTTTTTTGGGGGTGGAATCTCCATTATAGCTTTTACCTTTGCTGGATCTACCTCAATACCTTTCTTTGAAACTATATACGCAAGTAGCTTTGTTGACCTTACCCCAAATAGAGATTTCTTTGGATTGAGGTGAACATTAAACTTGTCCAGGCGAGTGAACAGCTTGTTTAATATCTCTAGATGTCCTTCCCTAGTGTAGGATTTTTCCAGCAAATCGTCCACATAGTTTTCCATAAAAGTATGCATCATGATGTGGAAGATGGTTGTCATAGTTGTTTGGTATGTGGCCCCTACGTTTTTCAACCTGAAGGGCATGATGTTCCAACAAAAAGTTTTCCATGGGCAAGTGAAAGTTGTCTTATCTTGATCTTCAGGAGCTATCTTGATTTGAATATAACCAGAAAAGTTGTCCATTAGTGATAACATGCCATGTCCTGCTGTTAAGTCCACAATGATGTCTATGTTAGGAAAGGGGAAATCATCTTTTGGGAAAGCGTTGTTGAGATATTTGAAGTCAGTGCAAATCCTCATGTTGCCATCAGGTTTCAAAATAGGCACAATAGTTGATATCCACTCTACATAGTCAATAGGCCTAATGAATCCGACATCCAATAGCTTCTTTAGTTTAGCCTTCACCAATAGGGCAATGTGCGGATGCATTTTTCTCAACTTTTTTCTGATTGGTTTGATTCCTGAAGGAAGGGATAAATGGTGCATGATGAGATCTAGATCTATCCCTGGCATATCTGCATATGACTAGACAAAGTTGACTTGTCGCTCTTCAAAGAACTTGATAAAGCTAGGCTTTTCTAGCTCTGTCAATGATTCTGCTAGATGAAGAGTTCTTATTGTTTTTCCATTGCCAAACATTGATGGAATGTGTTGGTTCGATCAAAACTTTCGATCTCTCCTGGAAGTGCTCTGGGAGAGTGTCAAATTTCCCATCCTTCGGCACCTTAGAGAGGTTTTCACCATCAGATGCACTCTTTATTTTTACTCTTTCTTGATCTGATACTACCATGGAATGGTTTTCACCATCAACTCTTTCTTTTGTTTCACTTATTTTGCAGCTGAGAAATTTGGAACTTTCCTATTGTGAAGCTTTGCTATAATTTTCAATGGTGGAGACTATTTCGAGATTGACAAAGCAAAGGAAGTCAACGATGGCCTCATCATTCGAAAAGGTATGGATATTGATAGGTTCGGATTGGTCCCAATCTATTAATTCAGGGTGTAGCAATGGTAGGGTGTCATCATATGGGTTCAGGTATGATGCCATGAGTGTCCTAATGGCAATGTTGTCATCAAATAATACTATGGCCAAGTTGAGGTCTATGATGTTGCTCTCTTCCGAGTGGTGTGTCTTGCTAGGAGTTTGATCATCTTCACTTGAACCATCAATATTATGCGATCCTAATTCAAGTGGTCTTAATCATGAGCTTTATCCCTCCTCGAGTGTGGGAGTATACTTATGTATCACATCAATATCCTTATCATGACATGATTCTTCTAACAATGAATCCCACTCATACTCATTAGAATATGTTTCATAGTGGTTGCTGGATTGGAGCTGTGGGATTTGTTCAACAACCTTCTGCTTTAGGTCCTCTTTTGTTTCTTCATCCTTTTGATATTCTTTGTATCCTAACCCTATTTTATCTTTTGGAATGGTTATGATGGGTTTGATAGGTTCTATGATACTCTCGTTTCTTTTTCCAATAGGTCCCTGCCTCTCATATCCCATCTTTTCCAGGATTGAGAATCCTTTTCCATATTGAGTGGTTTGGAAATTTGTTGTTGCAGCTTGAGAATCAGTTTCTTCCTTGTAGAGCCAATTCAAAACATCTTCGTCATCAGATTCCTCTGCTTGGGTTCCTTCTTTTATGAATCGACCATAAAAAAGTGTAACTATTTGTGAGGATGTTTGGGATGAGGTTGATGGTTGACCATAGGATTTTGGCGACACTAATTGCGGGAGGCAGAGGGATTTTTTTATGGAATATTCACCAACACCTTTATCTTTGACTTGGACTTTCTTTTAAAATCGTTTGGCCAAGGTATTAAGCTGGGCTTTAGAATTGGTAGATGCAGAGGGGCTAGGTTCTTCCTTTTTCTTTGGTTGTTTGGATGATGAACTTGATTGATTTCCTTCATTGGAGGATATGGCTACTGGATTAGCTTGATTGGGACCGTTAGGGATATCAAGGGTAGAAGTAGGAGCTTCATGGTTATGAGGCATAAATACATCTTGTACAGACTTAAGGGCATTGCATTGTTGATGAATATTTGAATTAGCTGGAATAGTGATTTATTGGCCATTGCAGGGAAACTTTAGGCACTGAGGGTATGTTGAAGGTACAACCTACATTTCATGGATCCAAGGATATGTTATATGTCAAATCCTTATCCAAAACTTGACAAACCACATTTTTCTAAATTGGGCCCACCTGAATTGGTAATATAATCAAGCCTTTTGAAGCTCTCTCTTCATCATCATATGCTTTGATAGTGATCTTCTTTCTTGGATCTATTGCATTTTCAGAGAACCCTAGGGCATGGACAAGTTTTAAAGTACAAATATTAAGTCCAGCTCCTTCGTCTATAAGGATGTGCTTGACATGACTTTTATGGTTTAAGACTTCAATATGAAGGGTTGCATTATGAGGATGGGTGAGAGATACATCATCATTTTCTGAAAAGGATAAATAGTGAGGTGCAACTAGGTGTCCCACCATGGCTTGGAAAGCGCAGACTTCCAGATTATTTGGCACTATTGTATCGACTAGGGCTTTTTCCAAAATCTCCTTGTGAGTGGGAAATTTTTTAAGGAGCTCCAATATTAATATCTGCATGGGAACTTTTTGGAGCTAATTGACAATGTCATATTGATGAGATGTAGCAGAAGGTGCTTTGGAAGCCATGGCCTTTAAAACATATTTGGTTTGAGCCCTTATGGTCACATTTACAGGCACACTGTCTTGTTTTCCATTGATTTTGATGACATTAACTTGATTATTTGTTACAACCATGTCTTGTGGAATATCGAGGACTTGATTAGAAACGATATTTGTATTGTTGATTGGATGATTGGTTGCAATAGGATTTGGTGTATTATTGATGTAATTTTTGTGATTTTCAATGACAGAGATATGATAAATGGTGGTACCATGAACATAGTTCACATTTTTCCTTTGTTGTTACTGTTAGAAGATTCTCCTTTGTCATAATTCGGTAAAGGGTTTTTGAATACCCCATGGTCAGTGTTTTCTTGAGGCTCTTCTATCCTTATGATTTTATTATCATTCAAATCTTTTATATTATGCTTCAGTTGCATGCAACTGTTGGTGAGGTGACCTTTGCATCGATGAAATTCACAATAATGAGCTTCATTCCACCAGGATGATTTTACTTTGGGTTCAAAACCTCAGGTGTCAGGTAGAGTGATGAGATTTTCCATAATAAGTTGCCTCAAGGCAGATTCATGTGATTGACCCAAAGGTGTAAACTTCCTGTGGTTGTTTGATGTTTGATACTCTAGAGTCTTGGATGATGATGTTTGATTGTATTGAGTATTCTTCGGATTAGAATTTTGATTGTTGGTTTGGTTGGTAGTTTGGGTGGTCTTTTGATTTGTATTTGGGGAGCTTCCTGAAAAATTGAAGACCGGTTTGGCATTATGCATTTCAGTAGAGGTATCATTGTCATTATTTTTGTACTTTTGCCAAAACTTTGTTTTATCATTATTGGAGGAATTAGATGAATTGTTTTCATTATAGATTATCAAAATTCATCATTTGACTAAATCCTCCTCAATCTTAATCCCATTTTCAATCAATTTCTCAAAAGTTGGAGGGCATTGTAAGTCAAGCCTATAGCTCATGTCAGCATTCAGGTTATCAATGAACACCTCTATCTTTTCCTTTTTCAATATGGGTCAAGGATACCTTGTGAATAACCTTCTCCATCTTTGTAATAATATGAGGAATGATTCTCCTTTCTTTTATTTCACATTACAAAGGTCTTTCATTGTGATCTCATGTTGGATATTATATGAATATTGGGTAATGAACTTGTTTACCAATTCCTCAAAAGATCTGATCCCCGGAGGAAATTGTGAGAACCACTACATGCATTGCCCTCCCAAGCTACATGGGAATAATCTCATCAAATATGTATCCTCATGGGAAAATTCAAAACTCATTGTTTTGAATTCCCTTACATAATCTATTGGATCAGTTTTCCTAGTGTACTTGTCATATTTGGGAAATTTACAATGTTTGGGAAATGGTATCATGTTGACGCTTTGATTGAATGGGTAGGGACATATATCTTGTATGGAGTATCTCTTAGTAGTCCTAGTTTGCATGTATTACATTTGTTGTTGAAGAGTTTGGATTTGTTGTTTCAAAACATCCATGGGATCATTGGTTTTCACTTCACTACTTGATTCAGTTTGTGTCTCGGTTTCCATTTTCTTAAGATTTCTTTTCAATTTTGTAACATCAAAATCATCAAGTAACTTGACTTCTTTGTTTTCCAACATCAAGAGGTATCTTTCCCCATCCTTTTCAAAAACCTTTTCTAAGAATTTATGGAAATTCAGATCTTGTTGGGCTTGTTGGACATCTTCTTCATTTACCTCATCAGTTTTGGTTGAATGGATATTATGAGAGGGGTTTTCTTCTTGTTCAACCATGGTATCTTGGGTTTCAATTTCGTTTTCTTGAAATTTTAGCTTTTGGGATCTTGTTTGGATGGGCATACAAGTGATGATGATGTTCTAAATATTTTACCAAAGTTTGGGAGTGCCAAAAGTGATTGGCTAAAATTTGGTTAAGAAAGCTTTATTTCAGGATAAAGGATGGCGAATCCTGATGAAGGATGATAAATCCTGATGGTGAAATGCAGCTGCTAAATTAGAAATTGATGTGATGAGGAAGGCACTTTAAGATGTTTGATCAAAGTTTAGATAAGGGATTTTCACTTGAGAATGCTAGTTTCAAGAAGATTGAGCTCTATTGTATAAATTTACTGGGACGATTGGAATATTGGATTATTGGTTGAGGAATGAAAGAATGACGAATTGGCTGACTATGATTATGCCTTTGTAAGCTTGTGAAGATAAAGGCTCTAAAGAAAAATCATCAATATATCCTCTATCAAAGTCGTGATACCTATGGATGAAGATTCGATAATCAAGCAAGACCTTCCTACTTTGATACAAGAAGTGTCTCCTTTTCAAAAGTTTCTTATAGCCAAGGTGCTTCTTTGGTTTCTTGATTATTTTGGTAAGGGATTTCTTGACAAATTTGGTTTATTTCCAATCCCTCAACATAAACTTTATTACAACAAAAATATGTTGCTTGAGAGGGAATATTCGAAGAAAGAGTTAATTGTCAGAAAGGAGGTCAAATTTTGGTTTCTGTTTGAAAATTCACTAGATGCACTGAAACAGTGCCCAAATGCGCTGAAACTCATATGCACTATGGAATGGTTCAGATGCACTGCAGGAATGTCTAGATGCGCCAGAATAGGGTATGGATGCGCTGGAGAAAGGTCTAAATATGCTACGAGATTAAACAAATGTGTTGGAAGAGCATATGTTAGGATATAAGCAGGATGCACTGAAGCAAAAAATGAATGTGCTAGAATATGGTATGAATGCGCTAAGGCAGTTACTGGATGCGTCGAAGTAGAAAAATGTTTTCTGGTTTCCGACAATTTGATAGATTGTTTTGATTTTTTATAGTGAATTTGAACTGTTTGGTTGAATTGTCTTCTGAATCACTAGTTGGATATCTCAGAGTGTAGTGTTTGCTCGAATTTTGATTAAAAACGCATGAGTGAAGACACATCAAACAAGAACAATCCTAGGTTGTGTACAAGACAATATTCTTTTGGGTTCCACATAGATTTTACTCCAGCCACACTTATTTTTAGTGGATGATTTAGAAGCTCGACCGCACAGGCTCCCCCTTATAGTGCACTCACTTCTCAAGCCAACCAAGCTTCAAACTCTCATGAATCTCCCATGGAAAGTTTTTCACCTCTATCAAAAACTATGAGAATTTGGATGTCTTGGCAATGATTGTTGTTGCACCAAAGAATGGAAAAGGTATTTTTGGAAAATTGCAACAAAAGGGTTTAAGAGCGGGCATTCCATTCATGGGGGATGATCCTTGGAGCAAGAGACCATTGATTCCCTTCTTTTCGGAACAATCCTCATGATACTTGAACTTTCCTCGAGTACCCACATTTATATCCTGGGTGGAAGTTGCTTGGCTTTAGCATGTTCCTGGTTGGGTCGTTCCCTCCTTTCGAAGCAGGGAGGCAAGCCCTCTAAGGTTCAAAAATGTAAATAAAATGAATGGGTCTAGTTTTCTGATCACCCAGTTAAGGGGAGAGAATACTCACCTACCATTCCAAGCACAACAAACATGGTGTAAATTCTTCCTTCTAATTAAGCTAGATTCCTATCTTAACCATAGGAAATGAGCAATGAAATCCTTGCAACCAAATATTAGTATTTTCAACTTTTAATATTTGATAGCATTCTTTTAATTGTTTTTGTAAAGTCTCTGACAGCGTATAAGATTCGTGCAAATCAGAAAAACATAGATTAGTTCCAGGAATCAAGAAAATTTATAGTAAAAACCAGATGTGTCATTACAGAGACCGAATGTGCCAAAACTCAGACCAAATGCGCCAAAAATCAGACCGAATGCACTAAAATACTAAATGCGTTGAAAGAACAACTGAATATGCTAAATGATAAACTGAATGCATTGAAATAGGAAGATAACAGAATAAAAGTTGGACTCCCCGATGCCCCGAAACAGAATTTGAATGCGCTGAAGAAATCGATAGATTTGTTGGAATAAGAGCTAGATGCACTGAAAGAACAACAAAATGCACTGAAATAGGAAACCAAATGCGTCAAAATAGAAGCCAGATGCACTGGAGAAAAATTAGTATGCGTCATTTTAAAAAATTTGACGGAACCTACAAAATAAAACTTGATAGAAAACAGATTAAAATATGGGGCTCGGCCCCATGGTGGGTGCCAATTTATGTGTGGGTGAAATATGTGAGTCAGAATAACAAAATCAAACACACCTCCATGCAATGTATTATATAAAAGGAAATCTAAATAGAAGAATTAAAAGTTACAACTATCCTCTTAATTCATTCCATGGTTCTCTAATCTCAAGGACCCCTGCAAATCATTCCCAGATCTTATTAGTGTTGCACATGAACCTGCAAAGATTGACAACCTAAGATATGAGATGCTATGATAAAATCTACATGCCTATATTTTTGTATTTTCGATATTTGATGCTTGAAGACTAAATGATCCTATGATGAGATGTTACTAAAATCCAAATGCTACTAAGATTGATGATAATAATCTAATGAAAATGCTATATGAAAGATGAAATGAATTGAGCTACTCAAAAAACAATTTCCATTATAACTCTTAAATAAAACTAAAATGCAAAGCTAAACTACAAAGCTCTCCAAATTTCTCTCAAAATGCATTAAAATTCGTGTAGCATAAACTTTTTGAATTCCACTTGTTTAAAAGTTGTAGAATGAGTCCTATTAATAGGATTTTCCAAGCTGGGAATGATGTGGCAACAATGGACGATCGAGATTGCGATCCTGCGACATCAACAGTGGAGCATCAGGAGGTTAGAGAGAATCAAGGAGATGGTTCCCTTTATCAAAACAATTTGCCAAATGTTAAAGGGAATCATAGAGAAGGAGGAGCCATTTGTCTAAATTGGTTCCAAATTGGTTGCAAAGTTGTTAAAGATAATTCATATTTTTCAATTTAGAAAATTCATTTTTATGAGACACATGGTGAGGTAGCGGGTGAGTTGGAGGTGGTTAGAGGAAATATGTAGAAATGTGCTTAAATTGAATTAAAAACTCAATTTTAAATGGAGATGGTAAATTAGCAAAATTCCAAATTAATTTATTTGTGCATTTTAACCAATTTAAGAAGAATATGATTTAGAGGCCAATTTGAAGTTAAAAATTCAAATTTAAGTGCAAGAGGGAAAACCAATTAAATAACAAATTGATTTAATTTGTCCATTTAATTAATTTAAGAAGAAAGTGAATTTTTGGAGAAAGAAGAATTAAGATAATGAACCATATAAATAAATTTTGCAATTTATTTATAAGTAGGGGAATTAAAAATATTGATTAAATAGCAAGTATTTAATTAATTTGTGCTCCATACCATTTTTGCGTGCATACAGGAACTAACATTAATAAATATTTGATTTAGTTATTTAGGGAGTTTACCCTATCTGAAGAAGACTCTGGTAGTATTTGGAAGGTCTTGAGAGATAATCTCCCAAAAATATTGGAATTAGGGAGGATGAAACCCATCTGGCCTAGGGGATTTAAAATTTCCAAACGAGAAAATAATATATTTAACTTTTTCCAAAGAAAAAACCATGCTCATTTCAACATTATCAACATTATCCAAAACCCAAGGGATAAAATTCACAAATCTATGGATATCATTTAGATCTTATTTTTTCACAAGAAAATTATTTATGAAGAAGGAAATATTAGAAGATCAACTACATCCTCCTCCTCAAAAGCTACAAAAACATCACTGAGAGTAAGGTTACTTATCCTATTTCTTCTTCTATGTTGTAAAGAAGATTGATGGAAGAACTTTGTGTTCCTATCTCATTCCTTAAGCCATTGGATTCTATATTTTTGCTTCTAGAATACTTCCTATTTCTTCATCAGACTTTGTAATTCAATTCTTAGGGATATTTCTTTAGATCAGGTGACATCATTAGTAATACCTTTCTCCAGTATATCTTGAATAGATTTGAGATCATTTAATAGCTTATCTTTCTTTCAAAAAATATTTCCAAAGGACAACCTATTATATCTTTGCACCTTGTCCTTGACTAACTTTAAATTTTGAGCCAAAGTGAACATAAGTGCTTCCTGAAAGGGGGTTTTCCACCAATTTTCAATCAAGCCTCTAAAATATAGATGAGAGGCCAACATGATCTCATATCTAAAAGTAAATGTTCCTTTTTCTAGTAGCCTCCTTCCACTATATAAGTATCACATTATGATCTAACCTCATCCTAGAGAGAGCCTATAGGTTTAAGCTAGACAAGATTTTCCAACCATTAGAGATTAAGAACTTGTCTAGTTTTACCTAAATTAGATTCTTCCTATGCCTTCTATTATACTGAGTGAAGGAAGAGCCATGAATATCAACATCCATAAGGCTAGTGCTAGAAAGGAAATAAAATAATTCAACCATATTGTTTGAATAGACTTCTAGACCTCCTAATTTATTAGAGGGGAACAAAGAATGTTGAAGTCCCCTCGTAACATCTAAAATTAACCCAAAAGGCTTTTGATAGTAGATGAAAGAGAATCCCACAACTATTCCCAAGAAGAATTAGATTTTGGAGCATAGATATTTAATAAAATCTATTGCATTTGTTTGGAAAGGTTTAAAAAACATAATAAAGGTGTTTTTACACTAATCTAACGTCCTTGGACCTTCAATATCATTGGGTCCCAAAGAGTGGTGATTCCCTCTGAAGCCCCCTGAATAGGGCCCACATAGAAATCAATAGAGGGATATTTATTCTTAAAAATTTAAAAGAAGGAAAGTTTTATTATTTTTACTTCTTGAATAAGCATAATATCTACTTTATACTTTAGAATATAGTTTTTGATTATATTTTTTTTGTATGGACTATTAAGCCCCCTGGCCCTAATATTCTAAGAAACAATCTTCATTGTACAATAGGTAAGAAAAGATGCAAACCTCAATTAAGCATTCTTAATATGGATGTCTAAGAAAAACATCCCCTTTGAAGAACTTCTCACTCATTTCTTCTGAGTTTTTGACCCTAACAGAATTTCCAAGGTCCTTTATTTTCCCAAAGCTACTTCACTCAATGGTTCTCTAGATTTTATTTCTCTTTGGGAGGGTTTTCCTTGTTTGCGATCTCCCCTAACATTAGTTTTTGTTTCCTTTTTTATTTCCATTAATTGGGGTCCATTCCTCTTCTAGGGATGAGTTGAGGGGTGTGCTAGAGGGGGAAGGAAATGGAGAAAATTCAAAGCCAAGGAGGGACAAGGAATCATCGATACTTCTATAGGATCCCTTACCTTTAAAATCCCATCGAATATTGCGACTATATCATTTCCATGCATTTCAGAATTTGTAATTTCTAAAGCAAGGTTAAGATTGGCCATAAAGAGCTCTTTGTGTATATTCAATTTTGTTTTCTTATTATCTATTTCTTCCACCACTTCCCCTTCCTCCACATTGAGGACTACCACTAGAGAAATAACACTTTCTTTGTAGTTTATTTCTTCAAGGGGAATCTTTAGAGAAACATGTTCTAGGTTTTTTTGTTCTAGGACCTTCACAAGAGCTTCCAAGAGAGAGAGGTATTTTGGTTTGACTTATTTTTTTGAGGATACAACTTCCAAATGATGAGGGGGAAGGATCACTAGATCTCCCAGCTAACTCACCCAACTAGAGGAACCAAGAAGGAGAGGAGGCTTAGTCTAGAGATCACTTTCAAGGTAATCCTTATCATGTTCCACAACCAAAGCCATAAAGGGAGTAGCAGTGGACTTATTTTTCTTAAAATTGTTTTTTTAACAACTATTACTCAAGTCACCAAACTGAATACACTTTTAACAAAAAAATCTACATTCTCATACACAATAGGCTACACCGAAATACCAACTCTTGAATTCAAGGAAATTTTAGTGAGGAATACTATGTTTGTGGAAAAATTGACACACATTCTAGCAAAAACCAATTTGGATTTTTGGAGGGTAACCTTATCAATTTCCAACAAGTGAACAAAATAGATGGAAATGTACCTTGAAACATTTTGTAGTTCCATAATTCTAGAGTTAAACCTAATAGATGAATCCAGGTATGGGCAACAAAGCCAAGATCCTTTATTGGGTTAAAGTCAAACTTTTATTTACATAAGGAGAGTTAGTTTTTGAATTTTTTGTCTAAGGCCAAAGGGCCCCCATCAAAAATTTCACTAGATCTTCCTTGCTCACATTTTTTCTTAAATAAGACATCAACCATAACATTTATGGTGAAATTACCCTTAATATTCTAGGACTACAAATCCCATTTCCTAACTTGGTGAATACTAGGTATAAAGGAAAGGAACTTACCACTCAAGCAATTGTCCATTTCCACTAGCATCACATTAAGAATTTTTTCCAACATGTCAACTTCAATCCCCTCAACTAAACTAGAGAATTTGGATACAAAGCTTGAGACAAGAAGAGGAGAACTCAAACCAATCAATTTTTCCACAAAAGAAATAAGGTCTTCCCCATTAGAAAAAGAGTCTTAAACACCCGCAATAGGGATAAGACCAATATTTCAAGGAGATGGGGGGACCCTACATGAGCTCCTCGCCAAAGGGTCAATTGACTAAATCTTTCCAAAAGGAATATTATAGGGAATAAAAAGAGTTTGGCCCAACACAGAAACCAAAAATTGAAAAAAATGAGCCCCTTAAAAAGGTTAGGACACTGGAAGTAGGAAAAACAAGTCTCTATTGAATTCTAGAAACAATAACAAAGGGGAACCAAACATGTGAACCAATCTAAAATTTTAAAACATCCTCATATCTTGGATGGGGGGGAATATGTTATCACTAATACTTATTATTTTGAATGTTGAATAATTTAGTTATGATAGTCATGATCATTTTTCTAGTACGATAGTACTAGATAGTGCTTCATCACCATATCTTGATGGAGCATACTTATGCATTGTCAAAAACCTTATTATGTTATATCTATAGAGTCACACCATATTTTTCATGGTTTGAGTCCATTGGTACCTTATTCACTTAGTTGGAGTTATTTACATCTATTCACTTTTTTGGAGTCCTTTACATTTTTTCATGTATTCAAAGCTTTATAATTTTTTGAACGTGCCCAATTTCTCATCCCACTCCTTTCCCTTTAACTAGATAATTTTATCAAGTTACGATATGCTCATTTTGAAATTCTCAAAAAATATTATTCATTATATTTTGTAATTATTTGATTATAATATGCTTAAGATGAAGCACTCATTATGGGAGAGTATATATGATTGTCATCCATGATTTTCATGGTTTATACATGAGTATCCTTTAATTTTCTAAAAATATTTAATTTCCATGTTGGTTACTTGATTTTATGATGACATGCATTTTCATAGTATATACAAAATGTAACAATGAAAATAGCATACACATGCCCCTTTCCCTTGTTTTGTGGGAACATAGTGATTTTCACATTGAGTAGTGTGTCTAATAATCTATTTTATGTGGAAGTTGAAAAATAAATTTATCCTAATGTGTCCCCATCATCAGTCATCCTCATTCAAGCATCCATCACCAAGTGGTTCATATACAGATGTGCAAAATCAATTTTAGATAAAAAAATTTTATCATGAATTGGAAACCTACAATTTAAAAATTGAATTTCTTAATTTGGGCTCATGTTTCCCTCTCTTATTATTATTTATGAGTAGTAACTAAAGAAACCTTATTTCAAATTACATGCCAGGGTGGTGTATTTAAAAACTATCCCCACTTCAAAAGAACCATTTAGGAGTGATAGAAGAAGTTATGAAATATATGTATCATTCTATATGCAAATGGATAAAAATGGATTATATATACTATACATAATTTTCCTAGTCTAGCATATTGCATTTATTCCTATTATCATTAACCTTGGCTCACTATAATTGAATCAATCTATCTAGAGGTGTAACTAAGGAGAACATGATCCTTGCAATTCAATAGATTCCATAAAATTGTTTCTAAATTTTTCCTATTCCTTGTGAGATTTATAGATAATACACAAAAGTAAACAAGTTTTAAAGATTATAATTTATCCATATTTAATTTGTGTTACAAGTTTAGTTTCATGCACATGTTTAGTACAAAAGTGAAACAATATTTCTATGGTCAAATTAATAGGTTAGTGACAACCACATGAGAGACCTTGATTTTTCAAATATATTAGCAATTGAATTTCTAACATCTATACAACATAATGTTAACCAAGATCTACAAGTAAGTACCTTGGACTTAATTTTACTTGACTAAAAAACTATATAGTTTATCATGATAAAATAGAATAATTTGATACATTGTGAAAAATATCTCCTACTTGTCATTTTGTAAGATAAAGGGGCTCTATAATGAATATTTCATAAGGCAAAACACTTATTGAAGGTTTTGCAAATGGGGTAGCAAGCTAAGTTCACTTGATATTGGGAGAAGTTACATATTTAAGTAAATTTGAGGTGGAGTTCTATTGGGATAGGTGATCTCCTAAGATGCCCTAATGCTTCATGCCTATGAAAATCACCTAAATGTAGTTAGTGTTAAATTTGACCACCTATGCTCATGAGAGATGGGTCATGTGAACCACTACTCATGAAGTATGGGTCAATGATTTTAACTAAACAAACCCACAACTGAATCCTAACGGAACAACATAATTTGATACATTGCAAAAATGCTTCCTACTTGTCAATGCATGAATTTAAAGGGCTCTATATTGATTGGTTCATAAGAGAAATCACTTGCTAAAGGTTTTGAAAATAAGGTAACAAGTTAAGTAGGCTTGAACTTGGAGGAAAATTCATGGTTAAGCACACTTGAATCAAAGTAATACCAAAATGGATGACCTCTCAAGAAGCCTCGATGCTTCACCCTTATAAACATCACCCAAATACAATAACTACTAAATAAACTAATCATTTTTATAAAAAATAGATTCATTCAAATCACTCCAAATAAATATAAATTAATAAATTTAAATCAAACTACTCAATTAAATCCTAATGAAAACTTAACTAGAATCCTAAAATTCATGATATTCATGAATGACTCATTTTCCTTTGCAAGCAAAATCTATGTTTATGATATTCATGAATGACTCGTTTTCCTTTGCAAGCAAAATCTATGGTTGTCAAAGTCTACTGTTCTAAAGTTCTATTTAAACAAGTGGGGAAACTGTAAGTATGATTTCCAACTTAAACCATTAAAAACAGGTCACAAATCGTCATATTGCCGGCCCGGGTTGGCCGTTGATGCTGATGCACTGATGAGCTCATACTTATGTCATGTTTCGCTGATGTCAAAACAGTTAACTTGTACGTAGCATGGCTGCTGGCGTTCCATAAAATCGGAAACTTTCAAGCCTCTATCAAATCAAAAGAGACGATTTTTTTTTTACTTTTAGTTTCTCTTGAAGTGTGGATGAAAGAAAAAAGATTTTGGAACATGATATGTAATCTTTTCCTATGGAGGGATGTAGTTAACTTCTTCCGAATAGTCAATCTTAAAACTAACTATTGAGTCAGATGTGATCGACTCTACCATTCCAATTTACCTGTTCTTTGCCAGTGAAACTTTAGTCGACGTCAAATTAGAAATCTTGACTTTGTTTTCTTCTCTTTTAGAGTCCACTTCAAATGACATCATCAACAAATGGAAGCGACGTGAGGGCAGAAACCTCGCAATTAAAAAAATACAGTGGAATCTATGACATGTATTCAGTGAATGTGATGTGAGAAAAGGCATTCCTGTTGGGAATATGAGGTCCAACGGACTTCTTGTCCGTTTCTTTCGAATAACCTTTTATCTTCCTTTCTCGGAGTCATTCTTTCATATGGTGAAAAGAGGACTTTTCTTATGTAGTTTTGAGGTTCTTAGCATATTGTATTGTACAGAACTGAAATTAATAAGATATTTCTCTATCTAGAAATTGGATGTAGTCAATTTAGTGAACCACTATAAAAATCTGTGTCTTTTTTTTGTCTTGTTTTTCATTTTGTCAAATTGTTTTAATTTTGAATTTTTTTCCATTTGTTCTCTCACAAATTTATCAACAATTGGTATCAGAGTCTAGTGAAGAAGCTCAGTGTTGAAATAGTTTTTTGGAAATTGGTGAAGAATTTTCAGAATTATGGATGATGTAGATAAATGGAAGATTGAGAAGTTTACGGGCAGAACTTTGGGCTATGGAATTGTTGCCAATTAAGCAGGAACCCTCACTTGCATTGATTGGAAAAACCAAAGGAAAAGGTTCAATGTTAGACGAAGAGTGGGAGAAAATGGATATGAAAGCAAGGGAAACTATTTTTCTTTCATTGTCCAACAACATGCTATTCAATGTTTCAGCTGAGAAGATAACAAAAGAGCTTTGAGATAAACTCTCCAACATGTATGAGATGACATCGACATCAAACAAGGTATTCATCATGAAAAAGTTATACAATTTGAAAATAAGAGAATGTGGGCTTATGTCAAATCACCTCAATGAATTCAATACCTTGGTCACCAAGTTGATTTCAGTGAGTATCAATTTAGATGATGAAATTAAAAAAAATCTTGTATGATGTTCTTTATCAAACAATTGAGAAGGGGTTGTGATGGCAGTTAGCACTTTAGTGGCTACCAAAAGTAAATTAAAATTTGATGATGTTGCAACCACACTTCTCAGTGAAGACATGAGAAAAAATCAAGAGCCCTCATCTGGTGATGCTTTGATTGCTGTAAACACTTGCAATAGGGGAAGGAGTCAAGATAGAGGCAAAAATAATAACAAAAGGAGGCCCAAATCTGCTCCAAGATTGAAGTCCAAGGGCAGAAATGGTGCTTGCTGGTATTGTGGAAAACTAGGTCACACAAAAAAGAATTGTTGGAATTACAAAAAGGGAGAAGATAAGGTGAGCAATAATGAAGTAAACACTGCATATGATAAAGATGATGTTTTTTTGGTTTTATCAGTGAGTGACACTACTGCAAACTCATGGGTGCTTGATTTCGGTGCCTCTTTCCATGCTAGAGTGCTTTCACAAACTACCAAGAAGGTAAGTTCGGTGGAGTTTTTTTTGGAAAGAATAAAGAATGTGAAATTGTAGAAAAAGGTGATGTGATATTGTCTTTGAAAAATGGAAATAAATGGATCTTAAAATATGTGAGACATGTTCCCATGCTGAAACACAATTTAATATCAATGAGCCAGTTTTTTTCTCAAGGGTGCAATGTGAAATTTTCTTTAGATACTTGGAAAGTAACCAAAGGTGTCGTGGTGATTGGAAAGGGGAAACATTTAGGTAATTTTTATGTTTTAGAGTTCCATGGTGAAGTGGGAGATGCAATGGCAGTTGTGGACAACGGTTCGAAGCTTTGGCATAACAAGCTTTGGCATATGAGAAAAAAGGGACTTGAAGTTATGCTTCAAAGGGATCAACTACTAGGCCAAAAATCAGTTAATTTCGAGTAATGTGAGCATTGGTTTTATGGAAAGCAGAGTTGGACCAACTTCTTGAAGATTGGTCATGAGAGGAAGTCTACACCTCTGGAGCTCATGCACTCTAATGTTTTGGGTCCGACAAAGGTAACCTCCTTTGGAAGTGCTAACTATTTTAAATTTTTTCTTGAGGATTGCACTCACAAAGTTTGGATTTATATGTTGAATAGAAAATCATAGGTGTTTTCAAAATTTAAAACTTTGAAGGCTATGGTTGAAAATTTGATCGGGCACAAAATTAAATGCCTCCTAACAGATAATGCTGGAGAGTTTTTCTCTTTTGAATTTGACATTTTTTGTGTAGATAATGGAAGTCACAGAATTAAGGTAGTTCCTTTCACCCCTCAGGAAAATGGTGTATTTGAGTGATTGAATCGAAAGATTATTGAGAGAGCTCGATGTATGCTCTTGAATGTTGAATTGGGGAAAGAATTTTGGGTAGACGCTTTTAATACAACAATTTATTTGATCAATCGAGCTCCTTCATCTTGATTGGATTTTGATATTTGAGAGTAGAGATGGCTCAAGAAACACATTTCTTACAATCATTTGTGTGTGTTTGGTTGTGAAACTTTTATGCATGTTCCTAAGGAGCAGCGAATGAAACTCTATCCCAAATCAAAGAGATGTATATTTCTTGGATATGGTGAGGATCAATTTAGATTCAAGCTTTGAAATTCGATTGAAAAAATATTATCCGTAGTTAGGATGTTTTTAATGAAAAAGTTTTCCCAACTTTCCAAAATTAGAGGCCATCTTTGAATAAATTTATTGAGGTTGATATGTTTGATAATGGAAATAATATACAAAGAGAAAGGGAATTACTCCAAGTGTGAGTTTGTAGCTTCCTCCACTTTCATCGCAACCTCCTCTAAGTAGTTCACAACCTTCACATATTCATGTTCCGACATCAAATTTTGGATTGCAGCCTTCAACAATTGCAACACAACCTTTAGCAAGCTCATAAATTCCTTGACAACTATTTGGGAATACACAACCTTAATAGGGAAGTAATACTATGTTTTAAAGTTCCAATTTTGGTAGTCAATTGCAGCCTTCTCAAGGAAGCACAAATCTTGCTCAAACGCCCACACAACCTTTACAAACTCCAATGTTGCCTCTTGGAGAACATACAGAGGCTATGGACATTTCCTTGTAGCCTTTAAATTATTATAAATAAGGAGTTGGGAAAGAGCTTTCAATGCACCTTCAATATATGTATACACAACCTCAAGATATTTCATCGCAAGGTTTTGAAATTAATAGGCAGCCTTGAAATATGAATTCCAAGCTATTTGAAAGTTCAATGCAACTAGGAGGATATTTGCAACAATAGAGGAGTAGTAGCAGTTTGATGCATCAGTTTATTGGAATGTAGAGGCAGAGCATTGGACAAAATGTACAGGAGCAGGGTAATTTATAGTTTGAAATAGATGATATTCAAAATCAATTATAGAGATTGAATTTGGACACTAATTTTCTGCAAGAACATGATCCTCAGTTAAGAATATATACCCAAGAGAAGAAACGTTTGTCTAAATTTGATGACTATGAGCTTTTTCTTTCTGATCAATCAGAGCCTACAACATTTAAGAAAGCTTGTAAAGACAAAAAAACTCAGTGAAATGGATGGAGGCTATGCAAGATGAAATGGATTCATTAAGAGAAAATGATACATGAAATTTGGTTACTCTTCCACTAAATTGAAAATCGAGCTAAAGAATAAATGGGTGTATTGACTAAAAGAAGAAGATGGAGGTCATAAATGTTACAAGGCCATATTGGTAGTAAAAGGATTTGATTAGATAAAGGGGATTGATTTTAATGAATTTTTCTCCTCAATTGTTAAAATGACAACAATTCATTTTGTGTTGGGCATGGTAGTTGTTTAGGATCTTGAGCTTGAGCAACTTGACGTCAAAAAAAAATTCTTCGTGGGGAGATTGAAGATGAGTTATATATGGAGTAGCCTGAAGGTTTTGAATAATAGGGCCATGAGCACTTATATTGCAGATTGAAGCAGAGTTTGTATGGGCTCAAGCAATCCTTGAGGCAGTGGTATCTTAAATTTGATAGCTTCATAACTCAACAACATTTTACTTGTTATGAATTAAACCAGTGTATCTACTATAAAAAGCTTGCTAATGGTGAGTTTGTTATACTTTTGATTTATGTTGATGATATGTTGGTTGTTGGCACTAGTGTGAGGACTGTTCATGAATTAAAGAAATATTTATCTCAACACTTTGCCATGAAATATTTAGAAGCAAAAAAGAGGATTCTTGGGATGTAAATAATCAGGGATAGAAAAAATAAAGAAATAAGATTATCTCAAGAAAAATATATTTCAAAAGTTTTGGATAGGTTCAATATGACAAATTCCAAGTCCGTTAGTACTCCTTTAATTGATCACTTTTGTTTATCATCAGCTATGTGTCCAAAAACTCAAGAAGATCAAGAATAGATGCAAGGTGTTATGTATTCATCGGCAATTGGGAGTCTCATGTATGTCATGGTTTGTACTCATCTAGATATTTCTCATGGAATAGGAGTTGTGATTAGATTTATGAGTAATACACGTAAAAATCATTGATAGACTATTTAGTGGATTTTATGGTAATTGAAAAGTACCTTGGATCATGTTTTATGTTTTGGAGGTAAGGAAACTCAACTGCGAGGATATGTTGATTAAGATATGGCTACATATTTGGACAAATGAAGGTCTACTATAGGTTATGTATTTACATTCGTTGGGGTTGCAATTAGTTGGGTTTCATGGTTGGAATGGGTGGTTGCACTCTCATCTACAGAGGATGAATATATTGATCTCATTGAAGGAGCAAAGGAGACGATATGGTTACAATGCTTATTAGGGGAAGTATGGTGTAAGCAATCAGTTTTCACCTTATTTTGTGATAGAAACAGTTCTATTCACTTGGTGAAGAATTTATTTTTTCATAATAGGACCAAGCACATATCTAACTAAGATATCATTTTATTCGACATGTTGAAAAAATTGATAGGAAAATGAACCTGACTAATGAATTAACGAAGGTAGTACCAAGGGAGAAGTTCAAATTCTGTAGAGCTTCTCTCAACATTGTCAAGATTTGACAATAAGCTCAAAGTGGGGGAATGTCTGATATGTTGCAATATTCATTGGACTTCAAGTGGGAGATTGTTGGGAATATGAAGTCCAATGGACTTCTTGTCCGTTTCTTTCGAATAACCTTTCGTCTTCCTTTCCTAGAGTGATTCTTTCATATGGTGAAAAAATGACTTTTCTTATGTATTTTTTATGTTGTTTCATACTGTATTGTACAAAACTGAAATTAATAAGATTTTTCCCTACCTAGAAAGTGGATGTAGACAATGTTGGTGAACCACAATAAAAATCTATCTGTTCTTCTTGTCTTGTTTTTCACGGATGTTTTCTTTGATTTAATAATTTCTAGATTAATAACTAAAAGGAAAAGTACACTTCTTTCCAAAAGTACTTTAGGATAATTAATTAAATTGATAAGAGTATGTAAGTGATTTTTAAAATTATTAATGTGAACTTCTATATGGATTTGATTTGATTTGTTCATTGATATGATATTGTAAAATGTTGGTTATTGATATTTTATCACCTTGATTTCTACTATATAAATATACATAATGATGAATGGTGTTTAGAAACACCTTTGATGAATCTATTAGATTTGAAAGGTCAATTTTTCATCCATATCTTGAGCAAATCAAATTTATAATTTTAAGCTCAAAAAATTTGGAAACAACAAATAAGCATGCAATGTACCTCTAGAATGATGTGCTCTAATAATTTTCTAATACATGTAATAATTCTCTAATGAATGCTAATATATAAAACCCATATCCTAAAAATATCTAATAAATTTTAATGTTAGAATTTGATTATTATCCATATCTATGAGTGCAAAAAAAAAAAAATTGTACATCTAGGTTTATATATAAAGACACCATCCTACAACATTAGCACTTGATCATCATCATTCATTGATAAAAATCACATTCCAAAAGAGTATCAATTTTTTTTTTAGGTATATCAACCATCTTCTATATACACCAAGAAGAATAAACTCTCAACACAAAAAATCAAGTGACATCTATTTTTTAAGTACACTCATCGATAGTCACATATTATCTAACTTTATCCACAATCAAATTAGCAATATTTTCTACCATCCTCCATCGTCATGAAATGTAACCTCACTTATCAAACTCACTTTTATCATTAATTCAATCATAAGAAGTGTTAACAATAGAAAAAATATTGAGCTTCAATTTTGTTTACCAAGCCTAATGGCAATTTTTAGTACCCCACTTTACTTAATTCAAATATAACTTACCAATAGATTAATTTCATGTACTAAAGACCTAATTTTATTATGGATATATTATAGAAGTTGAGATATGATAATACCACTAGGAAGATATTATCACACTCAAAAAAATTCCAAAACATTCTTAGATTCATAGAATTCAATTATCTCAACCTTTTAATTAGTAGTAAAGATTCATTTTCTATTTACAACTCTCTATCATATTGGACTAAATCATTAAATAAATATCACATTGCAAGATACTGAACCGTAAATAAGAATGGGAAAGAGAGAGGGATACCCTTCTTTCCTATTCTATTTAGGTAATTCAAATATCCTAATAACCCTAATAGGATTGACTATCAACCTCTCAAGGTGATCCAATTCACAATTAGGAGGACTTGGGAGGGGGTTATTTCAGCTTTAAGGGGTTCGCCACCAAGCAAATACTTGGAAACGACAATGTTGGAAAACACAATGTGATATGCAAACAACCTAAAATGAGCTAAATGAGAGATTCAAATACTGAAAAATAAGCAACACCAAGTTAGAGTATGTGTACCTCGGAAGTTTGCAGATGATATAAAGATTCTAGAAATGTAAATAAGCTGCCAAAATATGCCTTGATGGACTAAGACGCCCAAGATGGTGTATTAGTCCCATTGTTGTTTTTTGGGGCAAATATAGAATCTTTGGATGCCAAAGAAAAATCATGAAGAACCTTTGAAAAATATGCTATGGAGGACTAAGATTCCTAAGATGGCATTTTAGTCTCGCTCTAAATTTCTGAAAAGTCTAAATTTGGTCTTGAGCTCCCAGATCTGCACTTGCTTCCTTTTGGATCACAGGTTTTAAAATAGCCAGATCTGACTTGTAGGTGAGTTTCCATGAAGATGACAACTTAGGAAATGCAACTTTTCAACTTTGACAACTTTGCACCCCAAATTATCCTCAAGTCTTCAACCTAGATTTTTAAACACAAATGTACAAGATGGAAAAACTTGATGATTGTTAGTGAATAGGGGTTTTCCTTGGTCAAACCCCTTGTTGGTAATTAAACCTTGAAATTAAATATAAATGATGAAGGAAATGGTGAATGAAAAACATGCAATGCTACAACTCACCAAACCGTTGTAATGGTTGTGAACTTTGTGTGAAATGGCTACAATGGATATGGATCTTGAAGTGCTTGATAGATCTTGAATTGCTTGCTTTCTTGAATCAAAACCCTGTATCACAAATGTTAGCACAACAACACACATGATGCAAGAATATCCTTCGATGTCATTCTTAAATCTTGATGATGGCTCCAAATACTTGATGATTTTCTCTTGAATGATCTTGTGAACTCAATTTGACTATAGTGAATGCTCTCATAAAAGACTTGGATTTCTTAGGATGAAAATGAATGAATGAACCTTGTATTTATACTTGTCTATGCTTAGTATCCCAAAATTATATCACACCATGCTGACATATGAATTCATTAAATGAAGGACGTTAAATCCTATCAAGATTTGAATTTAAATCTTGAAAATGACTCAAGGAGGACTAAGATGCCCTAGGTGGTGTCTTAGTCCCAAGTGATGAAACTTGGGGCATAGACACCAAAAAGGGGCCCAAATAATATACCTCAAAATTAGGGTCCTGAAACCTCAGGGGGACAAAGACACCCTTAGTAGCATTTTAGTCTCAAACTGAAATCAGGGACACACCAATTAAAATCATTAGGAGGCATTAGATAATGTCAAGATTAACCAAAAAAATATGTCATTTGTAGGGCTTGTGGGCATAAAATAGGACCAATTAAGTCATAAAGAAGAATAAATAAAGCAAGGGGAACCCAAACATGTGTGAAAATGCAAGGGTATGCATTTTACTACACTACATTTAGCTCGCACTTTAGCAAGAGGATGAACTTTCTTCAAACTCACACTAAAGTATCCAACCACACAATCAAGAGGGGTTCAAATGTACAAATGCTAGTAAGATAGGATGACAACGATCAAGAGAGTGGTCAAGCCCCCAAGACCATGATCCTATGGAAAACCAACATAAGCACAAAGGAACACATTTACAGATGATATATGAAGCCAAAATTAGATCACAAACATACACCATCAAAGACAAGAAAAAGGAAAAAGGAAAAGAACTGCAAGAGATCAAGCTTTGATTGGCCATCCAACATGGTGGATCAGGTCTAGCCTTGAAGAGGGTTTACAAGTGGAACGTGATGTACACTATGCAAACAAAACACACACTTACGAGGGCTAGTGGGAACTAGTCTTCCACTAGGTGAGCCCCGAGGGGACCATATCAAATCCATACCTCCATTACTTTAATAAGGTACAAAAATGCATGCTCACATAGGCTATTGAAGATAGTTTTTCACTACATGAGCCCCACGGGGTCCATATCAAAGCCATACCTCCATGAATCTAATAAAGACAAAAGGGAAATGCATGCTCACATGGGCTAGTGAAGCTATTTGTTCACTAGGTGAACCCTAGGAATTAGTCCATATCAAAGCCATGCCTCCATGAATTTAATAAAGACAAAGGGAAAAATTCAACACAACAAGGAAGAGAGATGTTCGAAGGGATTTTGATTAGTTCATGCGAGGTCTTACTCTTAGTGGAAATCATCCCTAATGTCTCCAAGAGAGAACAATTCAAATGATAAAAGGTTCACCACTTAGGGGATGTAGTGCATCACACCACCACTAAGGGGAATATAATATGCTAAGATAGGTCACACTCTTGAAGGACATTACTCGCAATGTCACGAAAAAGAGGGAAAAACATCGTATGAAGAAATAAAATTACATCAAGGAACATGGAAAAACAAATGCAAATTAAATCATGCTAAAATAATGCCAATGTATTCCCCCACTTTAAATAAATTGCTAACACAATGTTGTGAGCAATTACTTTGAAGTAGACAAACATGGAAAAAAAATGGAAAAGAGGATTGCCCCCCAAAAACACATAAGAGATATATGGATTCGAGGTTGGTATCTATCTTTGTTTCAATGATATTAAAGATCTTGGAACTATCATCATTCCCCAAATACAAAAATAACTGGAAGAATGACACAAAGAGAGTGAAAACAAAGAAAAATCCTTTTGGGTCAACATGGAAGAGAGATAATGTGTCTTGATGCCTTGCAGCATCCCCAAAAGGAAAACACAAGACAAAAGCGAAAAGATAAATGAAAAGCAAAAAGCTTATGACATAAATAAGAATGAAGGTACAAATAGAGGAATGCACAAAGAGAGATAAACATCAAGCAAAACATCACAGGGGATCAGAGTACACACATGCAAGAGAAAGCGAAAATAAAAATAAAAGAAGACTAGTAAGGTATAGGTGAGTCAACCTAAAGTAGGTCATCTACCTCCCAGCCTCAATTTGCATAAGTGGAAGGTAGATAACAAACCAAAGGGAAAAAAACAAATGCCTGACTAGGACAAGGCCATCTACTTCTTGTTCCCATTGAGTGAAAGAAAATAATGGGCTGAGATAGGTGATGAGAAGGGTCATGTAATAGTGAGAATGTCAAGATTCTATAATTATTACATGACAAGGGATCCTATTTTAAGGGACTATTTTTATAATGTAATTTTTTTAACGGATTCTTATTACAGTTCGAAACTTGTCTGTAAGGTGCCCAATAATCCTATGATATATACAATACTTCACATTATATTTAGGGAACTTGCTTCAAATGTGAGGTGGGAGTTTAAGATTCAACATGTGTCTATAAGATGTTTTAGTTTTCGTTCGATTTCTGTTTGGGTGTGTGTAAGCATGTAAGGTGCTTTGTTGTTGTTAGATTCACCAAATTTTGTAGTTGAATGAGGAGGAGGAGGACCTAAAGAGATCCTATTATCCTTTTCATTTTTATGAGTTAGGACGTTTGTATCTAAAATCATCGTACCATCACTACCAAGCTTTAGGTATTCTTGAGAAATTTTTGCATTGTGAGGGGGATCTTGATATCCTAACCCTTTTGTGTTTTCAGTAGTTAGAAATTTCTCTAGGAGTTGATGAATTTCATGTTCGCTTGATGTATCACATCCTTTTTTACTCAAGATTGTGAATCCTTTGCCATATGTTTCTTCAAGATTTATTTGAGTGTTTGTTACTTTTTTATCATAAAATGATTGAGTGTTTATTTGTTTAGAAGAACTGGGTTCACCTATTTTAGGGAACTTAGGGTCAAATTTTTCTTTAGTTTCATGATGTAAGTAACCAAACATGTTAAGAGGTGATATTGTAGGGGGATTTGATTGTTTCATTGATGGGTGGAAGGATGCATTAGCTTCAAGGTTATCAATACAATTGTTTAGGAACTTATTCATGATGTCAACATCATGAGGAGGACATGCATTAGGAGTTGAGTGAGCATTAGTGAGTTATATGTCATTAGGGTCATTACCAAAGTCACAATTTGAGACATATTATAAGGATTTCAAGGACATCCACAACTTTTTGAAGCACATATCCATGATGCAAGATTAAGAAAATACACTTGAAAATGAAATAAACTATGATAACAACAATGTTGGAAACTGAGGTAGAAAATTGAAAGCAACCCACAAAAACATAGAAAAGAAATTTCAGACACTGAAAACTAGCGAGTCAAATTCAATAGGGGCTAAGATTCTAGTAAGGGTGTTTTAGTTTTCTAGGTGAGATTCTAAAGTTCCAGAGGTTGAAACGGGAAACAAACAACATAGAGATGATTCTTAGCAAAAAAACTTGAGAGGGACTAAGACATCAGGAAGGGAATTTCAATCCTAGTGGAGGTTTTTTTAAGAAAAAAAAAATTATGGATTGATAACAACTTTCTCAGGTTGCCTACCCAGGGACCTAATGCTTGGAAACAAAGAATGGTGCAAATGGATGCAAAGAAAAACAATGACTAACAAGCAACTGAATGCAAGATTGAAATGCAATTTTTCAATTTTCAATGCAATAATAGTGTTTCTAAATGCAATTAAGAGAATGAAAAATGAACTTTTTTATTTTTTTAATGAAATGGAATAATGAAAGAAGGTAAAAATGCAACCTATATGCACTTTCACTAATGCAAAAATAGGAAAACCTAAATGCAATTTCACTAATGCAAGATGCAAGAAACCCTAGATGCATAGTGCAATGAATGCAATTTAGATCTAGGACTCTAAAGGACTCCAAATTAGAAAAGGAAGAATCTTCAAAGATGTTGGATTCACCAAAATGAATCATAAATAAAATTGGGAGAGAGAGGGATACCCTTCTTTCCTATTCTATCTAGGTCATTCAAATATTTCCTAAGAACCCTAATAGGATTGACTATCAACCTCTCAAGGTGAGCCAATTCATAATTAGGAGGACTTAGGAGGGGGTTCTTTCAAATTTAAGGGGTTAACCAACAAGCAAATGCTTGGAAAAGACAAATTTGGAAAACACAATGTGATATGAAAACGACCTAAAATGAAATAAATGAGAGATGCAAATACCAAAAATAAGCAACACCAAGTTAGGGTATATGTACTTGGGAAGTTTGGAGATGATATAAAGGTTCTCTAAATGTAAACAAGCTACCAAAATATGCCTTGGAGGACTAAGATGCCTAGGATGGCATATTAGTCTCACTGTTGTATTTCAGGGAAAACAAAAAATCTTTAGATGTCGGAATAGAATCCCGAAGAATCTTTGAAAAATATGTTGTGGAGGACTAAGATGCCCAAGATAGCATTTTAGTCCTACTCTGAATTTCTAAAAAGTTTGAATTTGGTCCTAAGCTCCTAGATCCACACTTGCTTCTTTTCAGATCTCAAGTTCTAAAACAGTCGGATCTGACCAATAGGTGAGTTTCCATGAATATGAAAACTTTGGAAATGCAACTTTGTACCCCAAATAATCTTCAATCTTTCAACCTCAATCTACAAACACAAACGGACAAGATGGAAAAACTTGTTGATTGTTAGTGAATGGGGGTTTGCCTTGGTCAAACCCCTTGGTAATTAAACCTTGAAATGAAATATAAATGATGAAGGAAATGGTGAATGAACAACATGCAATGCTACAACTCACCAAACCCTTGTAATGGTTGCAAACTTTGTGTGAAATGGCTGCAGCGGATATGGATCTTGAAATGCTTGATGGATCTTGAAATGCTTGATAGATCTTGAATTGCTTGCTTGCTTGAATCAAAACCCTACATAAAAAATGTTAGAACAAAAAAAGTAATGATGCAAGAATATCCTTTTACATGAAGCTTGAATCTTGATGATGGCTCCAAATTCTTGATGATTTGCTCTTGAATGCTCTTATGAACTCAATTTGACTATATAGTGTATTCTCTCTCAAAAGACTTGGATTGCTTAGGATGAAAATGAATGAATGAGCCTTGTATTTATACGTGTTTATGCTTAATATCTCAAAATTGTATCACACCAAGCTGACATATGAATTCATTAAATGAAGGAGGTTAAATCCTACCAAAATTTGAATTTAAATCCAAAAAATGACTCAAGGAGGGCTAAGACGCCCTAGGTGTTGTTTTAGTCCCAAGTGATGAATCTTGGGGCACAAACACCAGAAAGGGGCCGAAATAATATACCTCAAAATTAGGGTCCCAAGACCTCAGGGGACAAAGATGCCCTTAGTGGTGTTTAAATAGTTTTGACCAGAAATCAGGGACACCCCAATCAAAATCATTGGGAGATCACTTGTGCATTGGAGAATGTTGGGATTAACCAGAAAAATATGTCATTCATAGGGCTTGTGGACCCAAAATAGAACCAATTAAGCCATAAATAAGGATAAATAAAGCAAGGCGGGTCCAAACAAGTGTGAAAATGCAAGGGTATGCATTTTACTACACTATAAATACACAAATCATAATCCAAATTATTTCTATTTCAACACATGTCCAATTTCATTCAAAATAGTGATTTTAACGTTATTATACAATAACGTTCCTCATGTGAAGGTCATATCTAGTGTGTCCTTATTTTCTCCTCTTGCCTCTCAGTATTATAACTTTTTGTGGGCCCATCAACCTGCCATAATTGATGTGAAGAACTTACACCAACTACCTAAGTGCACAATTTCAAGCAAGGCCTCATTCTTGAATTTCTCTATAAGAAGTTTTCTCCTTCAACTCCACTTCTTTTTCTTTTGTCATTAAGGAAATTCCTTCTTCACTAGATTTTGTCATTACTCCTATTTCAAAGGTCGATACCGAGGCTCCTATTCTTCCACAACCTAAAGATGAGTCACCACACTCCTCTTTGGAGAAGTGTATGTCTGATTCTCTAAAGGATATTCCAACTCTATCAACTACCTTTACAAGGTCATTGACACTCAACTCACAAGAATTGGTAGATGGGGATATTGAGGCAGCCTCATCCCTAGCTCTTTCTACATTCGATATGGCTAGTACTTCCTTGGTTGTTGTCCCTTTATGAGCTTGACCTCCTTCCCCCTATAATCTAGATTGTGAGATGATGACTTGATGGGAATGATCAATTAGAGTAGTACTCTTCATGTCTCTAGATTATAATATTTTTTTGTGATCCCCCATACATTCTTGTATATTTTTGTGATTTGTCATGGAGGATGCAAGATATCCTCATAGGTACTTGGATATAGGGGAGATAGTTTGTTATACAATTCCTCTATTTGGATCATCATTCTTCTTTTTTTTCGTACTTTAGTTTTCACTAGAGAATGATGCAAAGCACTGAGGGTATTTAGACCTTCTTCCATGTTGACCCTAATCTTTATTTTTATTTTGTCTTTATGTGCTCATTCTTCATGATCTGAAATATTTTAAGATATGATGACTATTCATACACGATTATATATAGATTTTATTGATATGAATCTATAGAGTATGAAAAGTGAATCATGACAAAGGATAGTCAAATCCTTCGAGGATCCAAGTTTCAACCCTCCACTCAGATAAGCCTTCAGGTAAATGTAACCTTCCATTTTACCTATTAATTAATTATAAATGTGTTTTAATAGAGAATATAAATTATCTAAACCCTTTAGACCCCAAAAAGAAAAAGTAAGGAGTACAAAGGTTTCTTAGACAACTTGACAAGCTTTATGTCCAAGAATAATGTGTGGCTATCAGATGATAGCATGTCACACTAGTTTCTAGTATAGAAAGATTACAAGAATCATTATAGAGAAACTTAAAACACTTTGTACAATGTTTTGGATATGAAAGTATATGAAATACAACTACACAGTAAATATGGAATAATATAAATGGAAATGCTAATGAAATTAAATGATTCAAATAACAAAGAAGAGTTCAAAATAACATTAGAGATATCTAGTGAGATCAAATAATCCATCCAAAAAAATCCTTCGCTTGTGGCTACAAACATATGACCAAAGAGAGAGTTTGGGTGGATATATAGGAGTTTGCCTTAGTCAAACCCTCATTTTTGTGTTCCCACCTCCACTAAAAACCTTAGACAAGATGATAGAAAAATGAACATAAAGTAATGAAAAGAATAATATGATAACAAAATAAAGATAGTACACGCTCAATCTAAAATCTTGAAGAGTTACCACTAAAAAGCACATAAGAGAAGTAGCTTGTTGGTGCAATGAAGAAGCAAAAACAATCCTCAAGGTGGAAGATACTCTTCAAGTGAGAGATCTGGATTTTTACAAGATGTCATTGTGATCATAGAAATGCTAGAACAATGGAGTTTTCTTTGAAATCTATCAAAACGAGAGAGAGAGATAGTATTTTTTGAAAGATATGTATATGGAAAAGATGGATCAATTTTTGTAAATTAGAGAAGAAGAGAAAATGAGTGTCGTAGAATTCCCAATAATTATCTCCTTTAAAAGATTCAAATTCTAGAGAAAAAAGGAGGGTTCTTGGTTCAAGATTACGTGTCTCAGTGGCCCTTAATGAGAGTGTAGGTTGGTAGAGGCATTACATTACCCAAACAAAATAATTTTAATATCCTAATAGCTAACATATTTTAAAAAAATTGTGATATGCAAGTAAGATGTGTGGGCATCTCCACAACAAGCACTTATATGAGCAAAAAATAGACTTAAAACCATTAAGGAGCTAGACATGCCATGTGTTGAATCATGGTTTGGATTGGAATTGGGATTAAAAATTATAATTATCTTAATTGTAACTAAAGGGGAAGGTGCATGTGATGTGAAATTGTATTGGAGGTAATTTATCATATTACATTTTGCATCCACTTTAGCAAGCATATATGTTCAAGAGAAAATGCAAGATAAAGTAGAAAGAAGAGAGTATTTTACCTAGGATGTGAAGGGGAAGAAGAGTCTTCTATCTATGTAGAGCTACCCCTAGGGAAGAGACTTGAGTTGATTTTGCATAAAATAGTTAAGTTGCATCACCATTGACATGTTAGGTGAAAAGTAAAAATTAGACAAAAAATTATATAGACATAGAAAACATCAATATGTATGGGTAACAAGCTACGTTATCTTAGGGATTGTACAAAAATCTAATTGTCTTGTGATTTCTATGAACTACATTGCAAGACAACCATAGAAAAGATACATACACATTAATAAACATAAAGTGTAGTGGTTTTCCCGCACACTAGACAACATATAAGATGATTGGATGTAAAAATATTTCAAAAAGAATCATAAAATAAGAAATATGTGATATGAATATGATAACCCCCCTTAGAATGGCTAGTGTTACACAAAAGGAGCACAAATTATTTTAAGGAGAATAAATAGAGATTTTGTGTCTTGAAAACATAAAAATATGTATTCATGAAATGATATATAGCAACAAATAGCACATGGATCCCACAACATCAGAGAGAGATGTATAAGAGAGGTAAGGGATATTTTTATTCAGTGTCAATATAATTATTGTAATGTCCTAAATTGCATCTTATGCAATTTCACATCACATGTGTCTTCCCCTTTAGTTACAATTAAGATAATCACACTCTTTAATCCTAATTTAAGTCCAAACCATCTTTCAAAACATGGTATTTCTAGCTCCTTGATGGGTAAGTCTAATTTTTTCTCTAACGGGTGCACATGGAGCCCACAACATCAAAGAGGAATGCATAAGAGAGTTAGGGGATCTTCGTATTAGGGTTAGTATGATTTTTTAATGTCGTAAATTCCATCTTATATAATTTCACATCACATGCACCTTTGCCTTTAGTTACAATTAAGGTAATTATGTTTTTTAATCCCAATTTCAACCCAAATCATCTTTTAACAGATGGCATGTTTAGCTTCTTGATGGTTAAGTCTGATTTTCACTTAGAAAAATGCACATTGAGGAAACATATGTGCACCTCACTCATGTCCCAAAAAAATATATGGTTGTGTTAGCTAGTAGGATGTTACACTTGTCATGTGTTTTGGGAGTGCAATGCCTCTACCAACCTACAATCTCATTGATGATTGCTCGAGAATGCAATCTTGAACCAATAACTCTTCTTTCTCTAGAATCTAGATCTTTTGAAGGAACAAAAATTCTTAAGAATTCTATGACACTCTTTCTCTTTTTCTCTATTTCAAAGTAATCTCCATCTTTCCCATATACATATCTTTCAAAAAAATCTCTCTCATTCACAACTTTCAAAGAAAACTCCATTGTTCCACCATTACTACAATCACAATGACATCTTGTATAACTTGATTGCTCTCATTTGAAGAAGTCTTCCACCTTGAGGATTCTTGCTACTTCTTCATTACACCAGCAAGATACTTAACTTTTATGTTTTTGATTGATAACTCTTTAAGATTTCATATTGAGAATACTATATTTATTTTGTTAGAAAATTGTTCTTTCTATTTCTTTATGTCCATTTTTTTATAATTTTTTCTAAGATTGTCCATGGAGGTGAGAACACCAAAATGGGGGTTTGACTGAGGCAAAATCCTATGCAGCCACCCAACCTCTCTCCTTGGTCTTATGTGTGTAGACACGGGTGAAGGAGTTATTTTGAAGGGAGTCTTTGATCTCACTAGATGTCTTCGGTGATATTTCGAGCTGTCCTTTTTTATCTAAATCATTTAAGTTCACTTAACATTTCCATTCCAATTATTCCATACTCGTTGTGTAGTTGTATTTCATATCCTTTCATGTTTAGAACATTGTACAAAGTGTTCTTTGAGTTTTTTTGTGACAATTATTGTTTTATGTCTATATGGAGCACTAAAATGGTGCGCTATTGTTCGATAGCCAATCCTAGATAGAGAGATTTTTAGATCATCCAAGAAGCCTTTGTACTTTATACTTTTGGTTTATGAAGTCTAAAGGGTTCAAATAATTTAAGTGTTCTATTAAAACACATATTAAATTAATTAATAGGTAAATTTGAAGGTCACTGTTATCTAAAGGCTTATCTAAGTGAAGGTTGAAACTTGGATCCTCAAGGGATTTGACTATTATTTGTGGTGGTTCAATTTTAATTCTCTACAGATACACTGCAATTTAATACTTCCTACGTGTCATTGGATGAATTAAAAGGGCTCTATATTGATTGGTTCATAAGAGAAATCACTTGCTAAAGGTTTTGCAAATAAGGTAGCAAGTTAAGTAGGCTTGAACTTGGAAGAAAGTCCATAGTTAACACCAAGATGAATGACCTCTTGAGAAATGTTAGTGCTTCACCCTTATAAAAACCCAAATGTAATAACTACCAATTGAACCAATTATTTTTATGAAAAATATATTTAAATAAATCATTTCAAATAAAATGTAAATCAATAAATTTAACTCAAACTACATAATTAAATCCTAATAAAATAGCATAATAATTCTATTTCTCAAAACATATAAATTACATAACTTTTCCAACTTATACCATCAAAAACAGGTCACATACCGTCATATTGCCAGCCCTGGTGTGATGCACTGATGAACTCCCTACTTATGTCATATTTCGCTGATGTCAAACCAGAAACTTGTAGGTAGCATGGTTGTTGGCCTTTAATACAATCTAAAACTTCCAAGCCTCTGTCAAATCAAAAGAGACAAAATTTCTACTCAGTTTCCCCTGTAGGGATGTAGTTAACTTCTTTTGGATCATCAATCTTAAAGCAAACTACTGAGTCAGATTTCATCAACTCTACCATTCAAATTTACATCTATTTACCTATTCTTTGTTGTGAAACTTTACTCGACATAAAATTAGATCCATTATCAATGTATACAAATCTTGACTTTGTTTTCTTTACTAGAAGCGACGTGAGCGCAGACACCTTGCAATTTAAAAATATCAGTGGAATCTATGACATGTATTCAATGAATGAAATGTGAGGAATGACAGTCCTCCATGGATGTTTTCTTTAATTTTTTAATTTCAAGACTAATAACTTAAAGGGAAAGTACATAAAATTATAAGAGTATGTAAGTGATCATGTGAACTTTTATAGGGATTTTTTTTTCTGATGAATAGGCAGATATCTATATTAATATAAAGATATAATTACAAATTCACAAAAAAGGGGCGGGTGGTGAAAAGGCACACCCCGAATGTCACATGGGTAGAGCCGAGAAAAGCCAAAATATCACATGGGCCTAGCCCAGAAGTTTAATAACAAAAAGAAAAATTAAGTGGCCAAGGCAGTGCCAGTAGATCCTAGGGGATCCCTATCATCTAGAGTTTTCCTCCATACATCAGCGGGTTTTGAAGTGACATTAGGAGGAGCACCCCAACCATCATCAACTTTATCTTCATCTTTTTCTTTTTCTTTTTCCTCACGCCGAGGCGAGATTACAAGAGCCAGAAACAAGCGGAGCATCAGAGGGCCACCCAGAACCACCACCACCACTCCCCGTAGCACCACTAGAGTGCCAGCCCTGATGAGGACACGACGAAAGAGAATTAGCCCACCTGAGAGGCCAAAATTCTCATCCAACAAGAGGCTGTGAGCGAGATTGCGCAGAGTCACTCCGCTTCCGGCCTCAAGAAGGCGACTGATCGCGGGAGGAGGAGGGCGAATCAGGGATCCAAGCCACAATACAAGGGGCACTACCCCAATGGTCCAAGAGAACCTGTAGGTGAGCCACTTCTAGTGCAACCTTGTTGGCTTGCACTTGAATCTGTAAGAGAACATTAGAACATATAACTGCTTTAACATAAAGAGACACATTAACATCTAAATGAGAATGAGAAAATATACAAGCATTTCTGTCTTTCTAGATATTGAAAAGGATTTCCACCCTGAAAGTGTGCCAAAGCTGGATGAAGTTAGCTAGGGTTCTAGGCGGGTCCCCCAGAAAAACCATATGCCAAGAAAAGAGTTCCGACCGGAAAGGCCGAAAGAAATCGTGAATCCAAGTCCAAAGCTGCTGAGCTCTAGGACAAAACCAGAAAAGGTGCTTAAAGCTTTCAGACTACCCACAAAAAGGGCAGTGAGGGTCAAGAACCCTCAAATGAACAAACCGAGAGCCCATAGGCAAGCCTTGGAAAAGAATACACCAAGCAAAGTGGGCCAGCTTCGGATTAACAATTACAAACCAAGTGGCATTAGACCTCTTACGCCAAGTATGGGTATAGGAGTTAAGAAGCCACCTCTCATTCAAGGAACTGATCATAGGAAAATGGGGTGAAAGCCACCTGTAACAAAGCCGTGGCTTGTAGCTCTTGAGAGGAGTGTCTGGAAACCATTTGTAGTCTTTCCACCAAGGTTTATGCCCACGAATGCCAACTTTGTGAAGAATTTTCATCAGAATGGCGCTCACCAACTCATCAAAGGTAAGCCGGTCCTAGTTTTGAAGACTGTTCTGGGATTTAAAAGCATCCCACTGCAAGAGACACATAGTAGGCTGGTGAAAGAGCTGATGCAGTGTTTGAATGTCCTTCTTATGAAATCTGAGGGCCTTGAGCCAAGTCGACTTGGCCAAGGTTTGACCATTCTGAGCCAGAAGGGGAGACCATCATAAATTATGTTGGTTGATGGAAAGCCCATCACGAAATCCAGCCCCAGCCCAATGAATCCAAGGCTTAACAGTTTCCCAAGAGCGCTAGATGCTCTTGGCCACAAAGGAGCCAACAATTTGAACCGACTCTCTCATAACCAAGAGGGTTTGGAAACCGATTCCTTTCCAGGCGGGCCTGTGAAGAGTAAAATGAGACTAAATACAATACCTAAGGAGAATCTTCTAGGCTTCATCCCCAGTGAGAGCTCGGATAATCCATTTGACACAAAGAGAAGCCCCTTGTAATTGAGTGGAGAGTAATCCAAGCCCTCTAGAGTCCTTGGGGAGATAGCAAAATTCCTAAGCGACCCGATGAAAACCCTTGTGGGTTTCAGAAGAGGCCCATAAAAAATCTTGAAGCAACTTTTCAAGCCTACTGTAGGAAGCTTTAGAAGGAGCCCAATAGGAAGAATCGTAGACATGAGTGGTAGCCAAAATTTTAGAGCACACCTGGAATTTTCCTACCAGCAAAAGAGGCTTAGTAATTCAATAGGTCAAGTTCTTCTCAACCCTGGAAAGCAATGCTTTTCAAAGCTCTTGAGGGGAAGCCTAGAAACTGAAAGATTTCTCTCTGCCCTATCCACTTCCAGTTATAAGTTTGGAGCCACTCAGGAGTGGGGAGCACCGATTATCTATAGCACAAGGTCTTGTGCCATTGAATTGTAGAGCTGGAGGCAAGACAAAAGGTATTAATGCAATCAAGGGCAGTAGTGATAGAGCCTTCATCCTCTAAGAGAGTGAGAAAGGAATCATCCACGAAGTGGCCATTGACAAGTTGTTCCTGAGAGTTTGAGAGAGAGATCCCTTTAACACGTTGTTGGGAGACAGCATTCGCCAAGAGATATCCAAAGCCCTCAATAGCCAGAACATACAAAGCAGGGAAAAGAGGGCATCCCTGGCGAATGGAACGAAAAAGGACCAAAAGTAGAAGACTGGCGGCCATTAATGGAAATGTAAGCTGAGGCATCAAAAAAAACATACGAAAAGACTGTATAAAGTTGGGCCCAAAGCCCAAGGCTTGCAACATCGCAGGAATGAAAGGCCATTCGATGCGATCATAAGCTTTGGCAAAAATAATTTTAATGAACACCGCTTTCTGGTTCGAGTGTTGGGCCCACTCCATGTCTTCCCAAACTGCAATAATGTTATCAAGAATAAACCTGGATTTAATGAAACTAGTTTGCTCAGGACGCACAACCTGAGGCAAGAGGTGATGAATTTTTAGAGCTAGGGCTTTGGTAATGATTTTGTAAGAAACATTGTGAAGCGTGATGGGCCGCCAGTTACAAATATCTTCCAGATCCCCAAGCTTAGGTGTGAATTTAATATTGCCTTTATTTATTAAATTTCCTAGAGAATTGGTTTGAAAGGCTTCAAGATAAACATGATGCAATTCACTCCCAACACATTCCCAAAGAGCTTTGTAAAATTCACAAGGAAAGCCATCAATCCTAGGAGCCTTATCATCAGCCATGGAGGAAACGGCTTCCTTGAGATCATCAATTGTTAACAATTGATCACAAAAATTAATCTGGGTGGAAGAAAGCCTATGTGGTACAACAGCAAGGCGGTCCTGAAGGGCTTGCTGGTGCACAAGCGTGGGGTCTTGAGCAGTGAAAACCTATTCATAGTGACACACAAAAGCCTAGATAATGTTAGGTAGATCAGAGAGCACCTAGTTACCATCTTTGATTGCTTTACTGCCAAGGGATGAGTGTCTAGCACGAAGAGCCAAAAAAAATTCTTTGGAGGCACAATCACCAATTTTGAGCCAGTGAAGTCAAGCCTTGATTTGAGTGCCTCTGGAAAAATAACTATTTTCCACTTGCTATTGATGTCTTAAATCTACCACCCTGAATTGATGTAATGGGGAGAAAGGACTAGCCACCAAAGCCTCCATAGTCGTACACAAGTCGGTAGTGGTGGCCTCATAAGAATGCCGATGAAAGATAGCAAGCTGGCACCCATAAATGCACAAGAAACACACAGTACGAATGATGGCATCATTCCACCAAGCAATCCATCCTGTACGGCTAGGTGGCCTGCACTCTAAATTCCACACCCGGTGAATGTGGGCCAGGGTGGGCTTGTGACAGAGCAAAGACGTGTTCAAGAAGAATTGAGTCTTACACATGTGAGGTTGATAAAACGTGCATTCAATACGAAAATGAATTGGGAAGTGATCATAAAGAGTCACATCCACTAACGACTTAGCATGCAAGGTAGAACTATTGAAGGGAAGAAAAGATTGAGCCGAGATCATAGCACGATCAAGACGTTTAAAAACTCTATTAGAACCAGCCCTATAATTGGACCAAGTGTGCCAGAGAGAATGAGAATGGTGGCACCCCATATTGGGATCAAAACACCCCAATGTATTGTGCATGTAAAACCACGCCTCCCTTTCACCCACTACCCAATGAAAAGGAAAGGTTCCATTCTTGTCATACGCCATCTCAACCATGTTTAAATCTCTGTAGAGCAACCAAGTGGCAACTGACAAAGAATCAGCAATCCAGTGCCAAAGCAAGTGGCGCTCCATGACATCATTGGAGGCATAAACATTAATAATCCCGAAGGAATGATTCTAATATTGAGAAGAACCTAGACAACCCGCTGGGAGGGATCAACCCCATAGTCCACCACACAAGAATGAAATCATAGGGCCAAAAGACTAACAGCTCCACCACGACCAGCCTCATGTAGTGTGCAAGACATAGTACTGGCTAGCCAAATAGAGCGACAAACTGAAGCAAGCAAGAAACCAGAAATTTTAACTTCTTGGAGACAAAGCACTTCAATCCCTGGGTAATTCTTCAAAGTATTCCTAACAGAATAATTCCTGGAGAGTTCAGTTAGACCTCAAATATTCCATGAGATAAAACTCATGGAAAATCTTCCATACTTGTAGAATCTCGGTCCTCTTCACCCAGGGAAGAGAATCTATTCTTCAAAAACTCTTGCGAAATAGAACCAATATGAATAGAAGGAGAGAATCTCCATTTTTCAGGTACATATTCACCTTCTTCTAGTGGAGGAGACGGGCTGCAAGATCGCTGCTGAGTCCTCGTTGTAGAGGACAAAGTCAATTGAGCACATAAAATAGCCACAGGCTGAGGCATGGCCTTTGACCTGTGTTGTAAAATAGTAGAAGTAACTCTTGAGGAAGTATCTAACCCCTTCTCTAAAGGGTTTAAACCAGTTTGGTCGATTCAGGGGCCTTGAGAGCCAACCCAGAACCAGACGACTTATTTTTTTGGTTTGAAACCATAGTCCACTTTGTTTCAGCCTTAGCAAAAGGCTCTGTAAAACGAAGCTTTTCAACATCCTGTGACTGAGAGGATGTACGAGGAACTGTCAAAGGGCAGTCCTTGATCTTGTGGTCAACTGACTGGCACTGATAGCATGTGTTGGGCAGATTGAAATATGTGACTTTTTGGGTGTGTCAAATATCACCAATTTGAATGTCCATAGACTCTTTCAAATCCTTGGATAAATCAACTTCCACACAAACCCTCTTTTGAGGATGGGCTTGAAAGAACCTATTAGGTTTGATACAAACAAACCTCCCCAAAGAGGAAGCAATATGGTTCAAGAAGGGCACGCAAGGAAAAGGTAACCCGGGAAACTCAATCCAAACCGGGACATGCATTTTGGAGTCTTCTGAGACAACAAAATCCTGGGTCCATGCCTAGAAAACCAACAAGGAAGACCAAACATACCAAGGCCCATGACCCAAAATAGCTTGGACATGACTAACTTCCGCAAAGCGGAACAAAAAAAAACCCTTGGTCATATTTTGGACCATATCAAGGCGGACCCCATGAGGGACCTAGGCCTTGCTAACCCAGTCTTTCAACACTCTTTCGAGGGGAGTCCTCCCAACAAAATAACCCACAAGGGTGTGTTGTTCAAGCCATTGGCATGCAGAATCAAAATCAGGTAAAGGTAAAACTACATCAGCAGGAGCATCAGAATGCTTACATCATGAAAGACTTTCAGAACAAATTTTTGAGGGCATTTGTTCGGTGCAGGAGCCATTAAACTGCACCGACAAACTACTAACACTAGCAAAAATTGTTGGGTTAGAACCAATTGAAGGAATAATAAACCCCTAAAATCGTAGTAAATGCGGTCGTACTCAATGAAGGAAACAATTTCCTGTGCAGGAAGCACAATATGATGCAAGAGGGGCCACAAATAACCTCATAAAGCACAAAACCCTAGCAGAGCTCATGCACTGCTAAAATCATTTTCGTATTGCAAATATTTTAAATTTTATAGGGATTTGATTTCATTTGATCTTGCAAAATGTTGGTTGTTGGGATTTTCTCATTTTGATTTCTATTATATAAATGTGTATCAAGATGAATGGTGTTTATAAATAATTTTGGGAAATTTGTTAGATTTCAAGGTTCAAGTTGTCATCCATATCATGAACAAATCAAATTTACAGTTCTAATTCAAAATATTTGAAAACAAAAAGCAAGCATGCAATGCACTTCTAGTATGATGTGCTCTAATAATTTTCTAGTAAATGATCATATCTTAGAAATCTTTAATAAATGTTATCTGGGAATTTGATTGTTATTCATATCTATGAGTGTAGAAAAATAAAACTATACATCTAAGCTTATATATATAAAGACGTCATCCTAGAGCATTAGCACATGATCATTATCATTGATTGATAAAAATCACAATTCAAAAAAGAATGAAAATATTTTATTGGTATATCAGCCATCCTCTATTTACATCAAGAATAACAAACTCTTGACAAAAAATCAAGTGACATCTATTTTTTAAGTACACTCGTTGATAGTCACATATCATTCACTTTCGGCACAATCAAATTAGTAGAATTTTCTACCATCCTCCATCGACATCCATTGTCACCTCACTTATCACACTCACTTTTATTGGTAATTCAATCTTCAAACTTGCTAAAAATACAAAAAAAATATTGAACTTCAATCCTTATACAAAACTTAATGGTGATTTTTAGTACCCCACTTAACTTAATATAAGTTGTCAAAAAAGTGAATTGCATGTACTAAAAACATAATTTTATTATGAATATATTATAGAAGTTGAGGTATGATAAAATCTCTAGGAAGATATTATCACAATCACAATTTTACCAAAACATTTGTATTCTTAGGATTCAATTATCTCAACCTTTTAATAGTAATAACACAAATCAAATAATCCCTATCATTTATATTTCAACACATGCCAAACTTATTATACAATAATTATATCATACCAATAAAATCTTGAATTTTAAATCTAAAAATTTCTTAATATAAAAGATAAAATTTGAGTATTATATTTTTCCCCACTAAATTTGTCCATACAATCACATGTTTTTAAAACTTGTTACGTAATATATCAATCATGTAGTTTAAAATAACAACTCTTTAAAAATGGCATAATCTGATAGTTTGTAATCACCCAGCTTAAAATTAATACATACTTGAATAAAGAAAAAAACTATATCAACAGTCATCTAATTCAAAAATATAGATGATCTACTTTCAATTTTTTTTTGAAAAAACACATGAATTCATGTTTTATTACATTGTTATCAATTGTATACAAACATAGCTGATCTGAAAGAAATAGGCGATCTTCCCAAATAGGGAAAATACATTCAAGCAAATGAATATGATTTTCTGAAATAGTATTAACTTACACTACAATGTAATCTATGGTTTCCCCACAACATTCATATGAGATATTTTCTTAGGAGGAGAGTACCAGAAGGAGGCCCCTTTCCTGTCCAGAATAATGCTTAAAAACAATGTAATTATAGAGAATATTCCTACTGTTGGGAATTGACCTTCAAATTTGCATGGAATCAATTAGTAATAGTGAATGGAGAGAGATTGGAAGCGAAAAAAAATTAAGTTTGAGCAATCTTGGAATGCCATACATTTGCTCTCTCAAATCCATTTAGTCCCAAATGATAATCTTTAATTGTTTGCACTATCTCTTGTTTGGTGTTCATGACAAAGGGTCCATGTTGGACCACTAGCTCATTGAGTAGTTGCCCTCCAATTACTACGAACCTGCAAGGTTTCATATCATTATTTTTATTCCACACACTCACCCCATCACCATGACTACTCAATAGAAGTGTATGATGAGCACCCACAGGCGGTGAATTGGGAGCACCAAAGCTCGCCTCACCTTCCAACACATACACGAATGCATTCCAAGTCTCTGGAATAGGCTGGTGAAGCACAACTTTTTCCTCCAGTCTAAAATCCAAATACATTGTAGGAGTCCTCGTATACATAGGAGATTGAATGCCCAAAGCTTCTCCTGCTATAACAGTCACATGCACTCCATCTTTCTCAACTTTGGGTATGTCTCTCCCTTGAAGTTCTTGATATTTAGGCTCAATCCTGACCACCATATCAACATAATATTTATGACAAAGAAATTTTCTGATTGATATGCTAAGAATTTCGAGTTGAAAAGGCACTCACATCTTGTCTTTGGAAGAAAGATTTACCCACAACTGCAAACCATGTTGCAATCCTGGTCCTGCTGGAATTTTAGTGTGGACTATACCTCGGCCTCCAATCATCCACTACACAGTACATTACAATACAAACCCTAAGTACATGACCATCATATAAAAGAGTGAAGTACTATAACTACGTTGGGTAGTCAAGAGATTCGAAACCTGCAGATCGTCAGCCTTGATGGTACCCTTATGTCCTACAAAGTCCTCATGGGTGAAGGCTCCATATATTTCAAAAGCCAAAACGCATATTCTCTTAAAAAACTTTCAAACCTCCAGAGATCTGAGTAGGATGTCTGGATTGTCTAAATCATCAATTAGTCTCAAATCCTCCTAGAAGCCAGTGCTTATCTAGTTCCACCTTACATGTATTTTAGAGTGAAAACACATCTACATAGCCATACTCGACCCCTACAGTATTTGAAATGGAAAATAAAGGGACAAAAGATGATACCTCGAGCATGTATGTCACAGTCTCGAAATGTGCCCAAAACATATATTATCAAATCATTAGTGTGAATAGAGAAAGGAAACCAAACCCAAACAGTGCCGAGATCCAACAAATAATTATACCTCGGTGAGGATGGTCTGGACAGCTAGCAGGAGCACTTACGGCAACACACACCCATTTGATTTTTTAAATGATATACAATCTTAAAGCAAACTACTGAGTCAGATTTGATCGACTCTACCATTCAAATTTGCGTTTGTTTACCTATTCTTTTCCATGAAACTTTAGTTGACATCAAATTAGATCCATTATCAATGTATACAAATCTTGACTTTGTTTTCTTCTCTTTAAGAGCCCACTTCAAATGACATCAACCACCCAAGTTATTCCATCACTTCCTGGATGCCGGAAGCAACGTGAGCGCAAAAACCTTTCAATTTAAAAATATTAGTGGAATCTATGACATGTATTCAATGAATGAAATGTGAGGAACGACAGTCCTCCATGGATTTTTCTTTAATTTTTTAATTTCGAGACTAATAACTAAAAGGGAAAGTACATAAAATTATAAAAGTATGTAAGTGATCATGTGAACTTTTATAGGGATTTGATTTGATCTGATCTTGTAAAATGTTGGTTGTTGGGATTTTCTTATTTTGATTTCTACTATATAAATGTGTATCAAGATGAATGGTGTTTATAAATACTTTTGGGAAATCTGTTAGATTTCAAGGTTCAAGTTGTCATCCATATCTTGAAAAAATTCAACTTTGCAGTTCTAATTCAAAAGATTTGAAAACAAAAAGCAAGCATGCAATGCACTTCTAGTATGATGTACTCTAATAATTTTCTAGTAAATGATCATATCTTAGAAATCTTTAATAAATGTTTATCTGGGAATTTGATTGTTATTCATATCTATGAGTGTAGAAAAATAAAACTATACATCTAAGCTTATATATATAAAGACATGGGTAAGTGCACCAAAATGGTTCCCAAAAAGGGGACTTAAGTGGACGGCTTTTTTCTAAAATCAGGAAATACTGACCTTGGATGTGAAATTGAGGATACTTAGACTCAAAATTTTGAGATGGAATAAAAAGAAGGATTCAAGTGCTCTGAGTCTACTTTCTAAACTACTAATTTATTTTGAAAATGATTGAGATTAAGGGGTTCAAATGAGGGACGTACACAAATTGGTATTGTTTTTGTCAGAAAAACATAGCATAGCAACTCTTGTACGACCCTCGTATGGTGAACTTTTTTTTAGTATTTTTAAAATCGCAACGAGAAAAAGTTAGCTAACAGTATGTAGTTGATGCATGATTTTTCTGATAATTTTTTAATGAATATTTGATTTTTTACTAATTTGCGAAGTGGACATATCCTGAAAATAGAATTTGGGCCGTGCTACCTCTACAAATTTTGGAAACTAATTGATTTGTTTTTTTTTTAATTTTTTAACTTTGTAGAATGGAGTCTAGTTTCTAAAAATGTAATTTATTTGAAAAATTCATGAACGGTTAATTTATAACGAAAAAAATACCAAAGGCTACTTTTTGGAAAAAAAAAAAGACATATAGATAAAATAAATTATGGATGAAAAACTTCACATTTTTAGAAAGTGAAAAAAATTAAATCGGTTGATAGCTAAGAGATAACCCAACATTACCCATGTGCTCAATTTTTTCGATATTGAACCACGTGCAATCCTGACAGTGAGCAGAAACTCGATTATGAGAAATATGGTGGATTTTTTAAAAACACGTCTCTGGTCGTTGGGAATGCCCTTCAAGCCTTTGGGTTGGAATTCCAAGGCAATACCAAGCTTAAAGTTTGGTAATTCTCAAAGCAAGATATAACGCGAGTGCTCTATAACGAGAGCACGTTATAACACGCTCGTGTTATATCTCACTTTTGACATGGTTTTTGCTTCTGCGAGGAACATGTCTACTAGCACATAACGCGAGCGTGTTATAACGTGCTCGCGTTATGTCTTACTTTATGTTAAATTCTAATATATTAATGTACGCTAATATATTTTTATGTACATGTATGTATGTATGCTTGTATGGATGTAATATTATATGTGCAAATGTATTATGCTTGTATGTATGCATTTATGTATGTCTTTAGATGAAGGGAGAATTTAGAGAGAGTCTAGAGAGATGGAGAGGGGTTTGAAGTGAGAGTTTAAGAGAGAGGGAGTGCGAGAGAAGGGGTTGGATTGAGGGGGACTTAGCTATGTAGGGTGGGAGGGATAGAGGGAGCGAGAGAGAGAGAGGGGGGGTCAGAGGGATAGAGGGAGGGAGGGAGAGAGGCAGGGTCAGAGAGAGAATTGATGGAGAGGGAGAGAGAGAGAGGGGGGTGGGAGAGAGAATTGAGGGAGAGGGAGAGAGAGAGAGAGACAAAGAGAAAGAGAGGGTTATGTAGGTAGGGTGCGAAAGGGAGAGACTTGAGAGTGTGAAAGGGGTGAGAGGGAGAGACTTGAGAGATAGGTAGTGAGAGGGAGTGTGAGAGAGAGGGATTGAGAGAAGGTGGTAGGGATTGATTGAACGAGAGGTACGCAAAAAGAGGGAGATGGTACATAGAGACAATTAGAGAGCGTGGGAGAGAGGTAAGGAGGGAGAGGTGAGATGTATAGATAAAGAGAAAGTGATAGGGGTTGAGGGTATAGGGTTGAGGGATTAGGTTGGAGGACCTATAGGGTTGATGGTTTGTAGGGTATTAGGGTTTAAGGTTTGAGGGTTGATGGAATAGGTTTGATGGTAGAGGGTATTTGGTTGAGGGTATAGGGTAGAAGGTTTAAGGTTTAAGCATTTAGGGTTGAAGGGTTTGGGGTTAAGGGTTTACTTGGTTGAGGGTATATGGTTGAAGGATTAGGTTCAAGGTCCAATGTAAGGGGTAGAGGGTTTAGGGTTTAAGGATTGAGGGTTGAGGGATTAAGGGTTGAGGGTTGAGAATTGAGGGTTGAGTGTTTAATGTATAGGGTAAAGGGTAGAGGGTTTAAGGGTTGAGGGTTGAAGATTGAGGGTTTAAGGTATAGGGTTGAGGATCCAATATATAGGGTAGAGGTTATAGGGATTGAGAGATTAAGGGTTGAGGGATTAAGGTTTAGGGTAGAGAGTATTGGGTTGATGGTAGAGGTTAGAGGTTAGAGGGTAAAGGGTTTAACAGTTTAGGGTTTAAGGGGTTAGGGTTAAGGGTCGAGGGTTTAGGGTTGAGTGTTTAAGGGTTTAAGAGTTAAGGGTTTAAGGGTCAAGAGGGTTGAGGGATTAGGGTAGAGAGTTTACTAAGTGGGTTTGAGGGTTGGGGATTAGGGTTGAGGGTAGAGGGTAGAGGATTGGCGGTAGAGGGTAGAGGGTTTATGGGTTAGGGTTTAAGGGTTTAGGGTTTAGGGATGAGGGATTAATAGGTTATAGGGTAGAGGTTATAGGAGTTGAGGGATTAGGGTTTAAGGGTTGAGGGTTGAGAGATTCAGAGGGTATAGGGGTTGAGGGATTAAAGTTTAAGGGTTGACGGTTGAGGGTTGATGGATTAAGAGGGTATAGGGGTTGAGGGATTAGGATTTAATGGCTGAGGGCTGAGGGTTCAAGGATTAAGAGGGTATAGGGGTTGAGGGATTAGAGTTTAAGGGTTGAGGGTTGAGGGCTGAGGGATTAATAAGGTATAAGGGTTGAGGGATTAGG
>CM021104.1:341498657-341564935 GCA_007115665.2 Sequoiadendron giganteum | reverse complement strand
AGGGGTTGAGGGATTAGGGTTTAAGGGTCGAGGGACTAGGGTTTAAGGGTTTAGGATTGAGGGTTGAGGGATTAAGAGGGTATAGGGGTTGAGGGATTAGGGTTTGAGGGTAGAGGGATTAAGAGGGTATAGGGGCTAAGTGATTAGGGTTTAAGGGTTGAGGGTTTAGGGTTTAGGTCTCTATCTCCCACTCCCCACTTCCCCCCTTTTTCCACTCTCTCCCACTCTCCCCCTCTCCCCCTCTCTCTCTATCTCCCACTCTCCCCTATCTCCCTCCTAGTCTATCTCCCACTCTCTCCCTCTCTCTTTCTCCCACTCTCTCCTTCTCCCTCCCTCTCTATCTTCCACTCTCCCCCTCTCTCCTCCCACTCTCTCAGAAACTTCTATACTCTAAAAAATACACTAAGAAAACTAAATTTCACATAATGCGCTCGCGTTATAAAACGAGCGCATTATAACGCGAGCACGTTTTGTAGTCCACTAAAATGGTAAAAAAATCTATATACCTGTGATTTGAAGGCCCATAGTCTGCATATTCCCCTGGTTCTGCACGTGCTCCGACAAAAAATATCTTTTTGATGATGTTGTGAAGTGTGCAAGCATCTTTTTCACATTCCATCACCTTTTCCATGATCTTTTTACCACCTTTGCATGAAATAACAGAGTTTCCACATTGAAAGACATATAATATCAATTGAAGTTTGAACTCCATTGAAAACTAATATACAATTGAAGTGTGGAAGGGAACAAGCTTTTGAACAAGTCAAATTGTTGTGGATTTTGAAGAAAGAAGAAGCTAAGGCTACATAATTGGGTTGAACTCCTCCATTTGAAAGTTTGGTTTTTAAGGTATGTGAAGTCTTTACAAATTTTCTTTCATTCTATTATGTCTTTCTTTCATTTTTGTTTGTCATTAAAACCTTAGGTTGTCAATGCACATTTTAAATTACCAAATTATATACACAATTATTTACACTTGCCAATTATAGAAATTCAGAACCATTCACCAAAATTCATCCTTTAAGACAACTCCAAGCCTCTCCCATTCCTCTGAAGGGTCCAAACACCTTCCAATACCTCTACACAAACTGATGCAGTACAAAGGAAGAAATCAACACCTTTCTTGACACACTTATTCAACTATATTTCCCTTCACAAAACATTTGATTCGTATACTCAAATTAGCATTAAGAGTTCCCAATTCCTTAAGGACCTTCAAAACACCTTGAAAATCTTGAACATAACTGATTACAATCAACTAGGTTCCTCAAAACATCAACCAATCATTATGTCATTCACAAGTTGTTTAATTAGGTTTCAAAACAAGATAATTTCTAGGTCTTAGGACCTTACCCGCTCAATTAGGCTTCCAATACAAAAAACCCCATTTTTCAAAGCAAAGAGGGAGGGTTTATAGAAAATCCTATACCCGGGCCTTCCCAGACCATTCCAAAGCATCAAACATCTTCAAAATACCCTGGACAAGGTCAAAAGTTCATTACATAGACCACTCCTTCAACAATTGATGGGGAGTCTTATCTTTCAAGAGCAATCTGTCTCTTCCCAAGACCTATTATCTAGTCTTCCTAGGGTATTCCTCTCTACCCTACTCAAGGATACCTCCTAAACCCCTCTCACCTCATAAGACTCTCCACTAATTTCAAATTCTTCACCATTGCTCTCAATTCACCACTAAGCTTCCCTAGGCTCCACACTGACCCAAAGTGTCCTAACCACTCCAGGGGCTAGGAAAGGGTATTCTCACTATCCCCTTTTTTATTTGACTCCTAACCAATCCATCTCATAGGATTCTTTCACCTTGTACCCATCGCTTTCTTGAGAAACCCAATTTTAGGCCTTATAGTGTTTTGCCCAATTGAGCCTCCTAGAACCCGTTTTCTTGGCTATTATCAAAAACGGTTTTAACAACCCCAAAATATTTTTATAGATTCTTTCTATTGGTACCCTAGGCTTCAAGATTTACCAGGTGTTTAGTCCCTTTCACGTCCATACATAGGACTGTCCTCATACCCCCTATTTTTAAGGGTTTCTAGGGTTCTGGCTCCTTTTTCCAACTTTGAGGGCTTCAATGACATCCTCAACTCTCCTCCTTTCACACACATGTCTGGAATACATATTACCACACTCTCTTTCTCTTGATTGGCACAAACTAGTCTATTTAGCAACATTCTTTACTACTGTCCTCTCCAAGCCACTAGCCAGAATGCACTTGCACTCGCCTAGTTCTTGATGAATTCGCCATCTCCCCTGCAAACCAAGACACCACACACCATATGTACACTGTAAAAATAGTCCCCTACGTGATTCCAAGTTTCCATGGTAGCCTTGCCACAGGAATTCAAGTGGGGATCATTATTTCCAAAAACTGGCCTGAACCGTCTATAAGACCAAAAACTCTAAAAACTTGCAAAACAGAAAGCAATTGACCTAAATGGCTAATATAATGCTTCACACAATAATTAAGTGACACAATTGAAAGACTCAAATCATTAGAGATGTCCTTTCAATCCATTCTTGATTGGATGAAGGCACAAAAATAGAAATTCAATGAAATTTGCACTCTTGCAACTCACAAATTCCCCTTCCAAAACTCCAAATCATACAATAGCTTTCCCACATGATCAATTAGGCTTTTTCTGACCTTATATACCTTTCTCCCATGTGATAGGACCCTGGGGTCAGGCTTATAGTATCATTAATTCCCTTTTCCCACTTTTAGGACAAATTGCCAAGTCTACATGGACTAATTTGCCTAATTTCATCATTCCGGCTTCTCCAAACTTCAAGGCTCTAGACTACCCTAAGTTTGCCTTAACTCACACATCAAAAAAACTATTGGGACTTTACATCATAGTAATTATTCCCTTGGTGGTTGGCTAGAACCACCTACAAGCCAAAATTGCCAAGATCTTCCAAAAGACCTTGAAGGTGCTCTTGCACCAACAATTTTTCAAAATCACTCCTTGGTTCCTCAAATTCTCATGGAAAAGTGCCTATTTGAGCTAAGAACCACATATCCTATTGTCATTAGTTTCATTCCAAGGCATGTTCAACAATAAAAGACCCTACTTTTGTACATGATGATTGTAAGTATTATTTAAATGAAGCCTTCAATGACATATTTTTCAATTATCTTGAATGGATACATTTTTTAGGAACTAATATTCATCTCATCACCATGGTACAGATAAAATTATCCACCATGCCAAAGAAAAGGATGAAGAGGAAACTAATAGATGAAGAGAACGAAACCTTGAAAGAAAAGGAGAGAGTTCGGGTGGCGACATATCGTGAAAAGAAGAAATTGGAAACGATTGATGAAAACAACCCGATTGTAGAGGAACCTCAATTGTCAAAAAGAGAATGGGAATTGGCAGCACAAAAGGCATGAATATGAAAGCATCGTCATAAGACAGATTCTGATACCGTATTTGGAGATACACCCTCTACGAAAAGTGAATATGAAGGGACACCATTAAGCACAAGCGAATATGGAGGGACACCATCTAGCACAAGAGAATATGGACAGACACCATCTACTGCAAGTGAATATGGAGGGACACCATTTACCGCAAGTAAATATTGTTGGACACCATCCAACACATCTCAAGTTGAGAGTACATCATCACTTGAAATTGACGAAGATGGTATGCCATCATTCCCATGTGAACCTCAAGGTATGTATTCTTCTCCACCATCGATCGAAGGAATGCAATCTAGCCCACCTCAATTAAATATTGATGAAATTCCTAATGTTGAGATGTATGTACCTAGGATAACACCACCAAGAATTTTGCATAGAAAGCCAAAGTATTTGATTAGTATTGATGATGATATTTTGCAGCACATGGAAGGTAAGATTTCAACACGCACTTGTAGAAGATATGCTGATAAGATTTGGGAACGATTCTTTGAAAGGCTAAATGAGACTGCAAGATGTCAACTATTTGTTGAAATGATGTGGGATGTAAAGTATAGGAACATCATGAAGACTCTTGGGTTGAGAACATCGAATGCATCGAGTGAAGACAGTATTGTGAAGAATCTAATGGATGCTTATGAGAGTATGGGTAAGACCTCATGCTCAAAGGATAGTAATGTCACCCGATGTGTCATTACATCGACTTTGGTAAGTTTTCAAACAAAAAGAGCTCGCCTAATTAAAAAGACTAGTGAAAAAACGGGAATTAGTAGAAAGACTTTATCAAGAGCCATTAAAAGGTGGCAAAGAATTGAGGGCAATGATACAAATGAATTATGGGCATTCTCGGGGAGACTATCACAAAAAGATAAAGAAGTTGTCGAAGCCTTGAGAACACTAATTGAAGAGTATTGGAAGAATAACACAAGGCCATCTCTGAATCAAAGGGATGTGGTAAGAAGGAGAATCAGTAGTCAGAATTGTGAGACACATCCAAAGCATTTTTTGGATATGACTCAAACCCAATTTTTTCGGAAATTTGACAATGATTATCCTCAAATTAGTATTTCTCAAATATTTTTTGAACTACTTAAACCTTTTTATGTCAAGATAAATCACACACGCACTACTTGTTTTTGTAGACTACATATTGAATTTTCTAACCATTACGATGTTTATCGTTCTATATGTTTTAATTTGCATACTAACGATGTTTTGCAGGATTGTGGCATAGAAGACCCACCAAAATATTCAAGAGAGTTCTTATCAAAAAATTTATGTGAAATAGAGGATGGCCATATATTCTATAGGACAACATGCTTGGATGGTTCATGCGAGCGTTGCGGTGGCTTCTAGCGTATGCCAGTATGTCAACATATGGAAAGCACAAATGAGGTGGGACAAAAAACTAGTAGAGTTCGAGAAGTATAAAACAGTGGCATATGCTACAAAAGATAGGTCTCAAGCAAAAAGGTGTGATTTGGTTATTGAGAAGATTCCAGTGTACAAATTTATGACCACATTTCGTTATAGTATACTATTTGAGTATGCAATGCATACCCATAGAGCCCGATGGTTGGACAAGCAGTTCAAGCTATGCAAGGACACCTGTCCAATTGGAAGCATAGTATCTATGGTTGAATTTGTAGAGAACTACACTCTATAGCCACAACATGAGGTGCAGTCATAGTATAACAACTCCACACAAGTTTCGATATTTGTGCACATAGCATTCATTCATGCATTTGATAGTACAGATGAGCAAAGGAAGGTATTGAGGGAGTACCACTTTTACATTAGTGATGATCGCACACATTCTCTAGAGTTCGTGTAAGGTTGCTTCTAGATGTTCTATAGTGGTTTGGCTCAGAGGGGCATAGAATACGATCAACATATAATATGGTTAGATAACTGTGCAACACAGTTCAAGAACTCGTGCATGTTCTACTGGCTGTGCAAGATGCGTGTCATTACAGGTGTTCAACATATGTGGAACTTTTGTGAGGCTGGACATGGAAAGGGGGAGCATGATGGTGCAGGAGCATGCGTGAAAAGAGCATTAGCACGTGAAGAGTTAAAGTATAAAGACAGTGCAAAGTTGACAGATGCAAAATCAATCATCGAGTGGTGTAATGCTTTGATGGGTCCAGGTAATGAAGGTATGTCTTCAGTTCGTAGATTTTTTTGGTTGATGGATGATACTAACATTGTACCATATGAAGACTATTGTACACTAATAGGATCGAGTGAGGTACACTCTTTCCTTAGCTCAAATACAGGTTCATGGAGTATCGATACACAAAAGATGGCATGCTTTTGTTCTTCATGTACAATGCAAGACTGGAATGATTGTGAGTCAGGGGAGTGGGTTGACAAATGGTTCACAAGTTATCTTAGCCCACTTCACACATATCGCCCTCTAATGGCATTGGAATTGACACAAATAGAATCATCGGTTGACTTTGACCACATATCAGATCTAGTTCAACGAGGTGATATATCTACTTTCTTAGTTGTTGAAATTTCATATCGTTAGATCTTTCTTTGTACTATATTCGTAATGTTGACAAATTTGAAGAGATTTTTTGCATATATCAATGCAGGGCATGTTTATGCAGTTATTGCAGATGAAGACAATGAAGAGGAAATAGACTATTACTTATGTTGAGACAAAAAATAAATTGGAGGCCCCAGTTATAGATGGAGAAAACATCAAATACCCTACAGGGTCAGTTGTGGTTACTGGAACATGGCTTAGAAGGTACCCACATTCAAGTGTTAAACATTGGCTATTTCAAGACTTTGACATGCATCATAAGATTCTTCATTACTCGAACCTTGTCATGGCATCCAATGTTCATTTGACCAAATATGGGGGTAGACCTTTGAACAAGACGTTATGGAAGGTCCGTGAGTCTGACCATGAGGAATACTTGACACAATAAAGAGTAGAGCAGACCCAGATGGTTCATTGGATTAATTTGTAAGTATATGCACATTGGTTCTTATTAATTTATACTTGTATGCACATTAATTTGTTTGATGCCAATGCTATCATCTTCTTTTACAGTGATTGGTGTCCCCTTGCAAAAAATGCAGATATATGAGCCATCCAAGAGAATGTCAACCAAAAAAGCAATGCAACATCCATTTTTTGATGCCTGCATGCAACATCTGTAAGTGCCTTCCATCTATTTTTATTTCATTTCCATTTTGGATTCTCTTTATTTTTCTCTTTTACTTTGCGTATTTGTAAGTAAACTAGTAAGGGTTGATTGATCTTTCGTTACAAAAAATGTTGATTTAAGAGCCATCAAAGAAAATCTCAGCCAAAAAAGCGATGCAACATACTTATTTTGATGATTTTGACAAATCCCAATTTTGATTTCAATCCATTGTAAGAGAGCATGTGAAGCTTAGCGAGGGAATCTCAAGTTACTCATTTGAAGTTAACCTTGTAATGAGCACCTATGATGTAGACATTTAAAGAGAATCTTGAATGTATGAGTGACATTGTAAAAGATCTCAGAGAATGAAGTGCTAGAGGCATTGCAATAAGATTTAATTACATAATGAGATATACTCAAATATTGTAAGGTTGAATTTCATGTTTGGTGTAGTAGCACCTTGTTCTGTAAATGCCTTGAGTAGGAAAATTTCCAAACTTTGAATTTTGAAATGCAAACAATTTGAAAAAGGTCATATAAACAATTTGTACACATTTTTCTGCAACTCGTGTGACAAAGTGGATTGTTCCAACATGTCCGAATAGGTATGTTTATGCTAGACATAGTCTCTTTTCGCACCGAAACATGTAGAATCGCTCTGAGCTATGTTCCACCAGATCGATCCCTTAAGGGTCCAAAGGGCAAAATGGCTACAAAATTCAGCATGCTTGTACTCAGATATCATGACACTTAGAAACTTCTCGTCTGATCCTACAGAAAGGTGTTGGGCCCCTGTAGAAAAATCTCTCTCGGTTTTGGCTATCTTGGAGTGGTTTTCTCATGCCGGTGGATTTTCACTTGATGGAAAAGGTGTCAAATTCAAGCTGTGTAAAGTTGCAAAGTGGTGCAAATTTTACTTTGCAACTCGTGTGACAAAGCGGATTGTTCCAAGACATTCAAATAGGTATTTTTACACTAGGCATGGTCCTCTTTCACACTGAAACACGTGGAATCGCTCTGAGCTATGTTCCACCGGATCAATCCCTTAAGGGTCCAAAGTGCAAAATGGCTGCAAACTTCAGCATGCTAGTACTCGGATACCGTGACACTTAGAAACTTTTCGTCTGATCCTACATAAAGATGTTGGGCCCCTCTAGAAAAACCTCTCTTGGTTTTGGCTATCTTGGAATGGTTTTCTCATGGCGAAGGATTTTCACTTGATGGAAAAGGTGTCAAATTCAAGCTGTGTAAAGTTACAAAGTGGTGCAAATTTCGCTCTGCAACTCGTGTGACAAAGTAGACTATTCCAACATATTTCAATAGGTATTTTTATGCTAGGCATGGTCCTCTTTCACACCGAAACACGTGGAATCTTTCCGAGCTATGTTCCACCGGATTGATCCCTTAAGGGTCCAAAGTGCAAAATGGCTGCAAACTTCAGCATGCTAGTACTCGGATACCGTGACACTTAGAAACTTCTCGTCTAATCCTACAGAAAGGTGTTGGGCCCCTCAAGAAAAAAATCTCTCGGTTTTGGCTATCTTGGAGTGGTTTTCTCATGGCAGCGGATTTTCACTTGATGGAAAAGGTGTCAAATTCAAGCAGTGCAAAGTTGCAAAGTGGTGCAAATTTCGCTCTGCAACTCGTGTGACAAAGTAGACTATTCCAACACATTTGAATAGGTATTTTTATGCTAGGCATGGTCCTCTTTCACATCGAAACACGTGGAATCTTTCCGAGCTATGTTCCACCGGATTGATCCCTTAAGGGTCCAAAGTGCAAAATGGCTGCAAACTTCAGCATGCTAGTACTCGGATACCGTGACACTTAGAAAATTCTCGTCTAATCCTACAGAAAGGTATTGGGCCCCTCTAGAAAAACCACTCTCGATTTTGGCTATCTTGGAGTGGTTTTCTCATCGCGGCGGATTTTTACTTGGTGGAAAAGGTGTCAAATTCAAGTTGTGTAAAGTTGCAAAGTGGTGCAAATTTTGCTCTGCAACTCTTGTGACCAAGCAGACTATTCCAACACATCCAAATAGGTATTTTTCAACTAGGCATAGTCCTCTTTTTCACCGAAACATGTGGAATCGCTCTGAGCTATGTTCCACCGGATTGATCCCTTAAGGGTCCAAAGTGCAAAATGGCTGCAAACTTCAGCATCCTAGTACTTAGATACCGTGATGCTTAGAAACTTTTCATCTAATCCTATAGAAAGGCATTGATCCTATCTAGAAAAACCTCTCTCGGTTTTGGCTATCTCGAAGTGGTTTTCCAGTGGTGGAGGATTTTCACTTGATGCAAAAAGTGTCAAATGCAAGCAGTGCAAAGTTGCAAAGTGGTGCAACTTTCACTTTGCAACTTGTGTGACCAAGCAGACTATTCCAACAAATCTGAATAGGTATTTTTATGCTAGGCATGGTCCTCTTTTGCACTAAAACATGTGAATCACTTCGAGCTATGTTCCACCGGATCGATCCCTTAAGGGTCCAAACTACAAAATAGCTGCAAACTTTAGCATACTATTACTTGGATACCGTGACACTTAGAAACTTCTCATCTAATCCTATAGAAAGGAATTGGACCCCTCTAGAAAAACCTCTCTCTATTTTGGCTATATTGCAGTGGTTTTCTCATGGCGACGGATTTTCACTTGATGGAAAACGTGTCAAATTCAAGTTGTGCAAAGTTGCAAAGTGGTGCAACTTTCGCTCTACAACTCGTGTGACCAAGCGGACTATTCCAAAACATCTGAAGAGGTATGTTTATGCTAGGCATGGTCCTCTTTCACACCAAAACACGTGGAATCACTCTGAGCTATGTTCCACTAGATCGATCCCTTAAGAGTCCAAAGTGCAAAATGGCTGTAAACTTTAGCATGCTATTACTCAAATTTCATGATGCTTAGAAACTTCTCATCTAATCCTATAGGATCATGTTGAACCTATCTACAAAAACCTCTCTCGGTTTTGGCTATCTCGGAGTGGTTTTCCAGTGGTGGAGGATTTTCACTTGATGAAAAAAGCATCAAATGCAAGCAGTGCAAAGTTGCAGAGTGGTGCAACTTTCGTTCTGCTACTTGTGTGACCAAGCGGACTATTCCAACACATCCAAATAGGTATTTTTATGCTAGGAATAGTCCCCTTTTGCACCGAAACACGTGGAATCGCTCTGAGTTGTGTTCCACTAGATCGATCCCTTAGGTTGGAGGAGTCTTAAGTTGCAAATTTGTAAGTTGCTTAAAGCAAAAAATTTGAAATGATATTGAATGGGCCACTTAGCACTCATTATATCTAAGTGATGCTCACAAAGGTGAGGCACTAGGCCTTCCCAGGAGGTCACCCATTCTAGTATACTCCAGCTCAAGCGCTTAACCACGAAGTGTTTTCCCCAAGAAGACACAGTGGAAAAGGCAGAATCCATTGTAATTTTGATGAGTGGAAAGGAATTCCTAAGAGACATGAAGGAGGAAGAAGGAGCTTTCTACGCAATCATGTTGAAGCCAAAGGAGGAGGAGCCACCTAGTCAGCTACCTATGATAGCAAAGGTGAGGCAACTGTTGGATCAATTTAGGGATATCATTTGTGAAGGCACACCAGCTACACTACCATGTAAGAGGGCAATTAGTCATCAAATTGACTTTGTACCAAAAGCAACATTACCTAACAAGGCTGCATACAAAACGACACTGGAGTAGAACAAGGAGATAGCAAGGCAAGTTCAAGAACTTTTGGACCAAGGGTTGATCAGGAAAAGCATAAGCCCATGTGTTGTTCTAGTGGTGTTGGCACCTAAGAAGGGAGATAAGTGGAGAATGTGTACTGATTCTAGGGCCATAAATAGGATAACCATTAGATATAGGTTTCCTATTCCTAGGATAGAAGACTTAATGGACTGTTTAGGGGGTGCTAAGTACTACTCCAAGATTGATTTGAAAAGTGGCTACTATCAGATTAGGATGAAAGAGGGAGATGAATGGAAGTCAGCTTTTAAAACCACAAAGGGGTTATATGAGTGGTTAGTAATGCTGCAGATGAAAAGGCTAGGGCCATGTAAAGTGTTGGCTAAGTATGGATCCAATGCATACAAGGTGGAGTTACCCAAGGAGATGTCCATTTCACCTATCTTCAATGTGAAGGACTTGGTGAAGTATAAAGGACCAGAAATGGATGAGGAACAGTATAGTGCTGATGTGAGTAAGGATGTGGATGAACTCAAGGTACCTGATCAGATCAGACCACAAGTGGACAAGATTCTAGACTCAAGGGTGAAGAAGAAGACTAGGCACAAGACATACATGGAGCACCTTGTGAAGTGGAGACATCAACCAGATTCAGAGGCTACTTGGATAGTAGAAAGTGACTTTAAGAAGCATGGAATTAGTGAGGAGCTCTTGACACCACAGGTTCCTTAACTTCTTTGTTGTAGGGGGGAGAATGGTGTAGGAGCACCTTAAGGTCTTTTGGAGAGATCTTTGCAATTTTGGCTTGTAGGTGGTTCTGGCCAACCACCAAGGGAATAAGGACTTTGATGTAAAGTCCCAAGAGTGTTTTTGATGAGTGAATTGGAAATAGGTTTGTTAGGGGCTTGCGGTTTGGGTAAGTCTTGGACACTGAGCATTTTGAGCAATGTTGCCTTGGCTATTTGTCCTAAAAGTTGGAAAATGGCATTAATGATGCTCTAAGCCTGACCCAAGGGTCCTAGCACATGGGAGAAAGGTATATAAGGTCAAAAAAACCCCTAATACCTGGGTTGGAGGATTGTTTTCACGAATTGAGACTTGGAGAGTACATTTTTGTGATTGGAAGAGAGCAAGTTTTCATTGAATTTCTGTGTTTGAGCCTTCATACAGTCAAGAATGGATTGAAAGGACTTATCTAATGCTTTGAGTCTTCCATTTTTGTCACTTACTTACCTTGTGTAGCATTAGATTAGTAATCTAGACTGACTGGTTATCATTTTGCAAGTTTTTGGTGTTCTTGGTCTTATTGTCGGTTTAGGCCAATTTTGTGAATAATGAGTCCCACTTGACTTCCCGTGGCTTTCCTCTCATGGCCACTTGGAATCAAGTTGGGGACTATTTAAATAGTGTACATATAGGTTTTGGGGTCTTGTTTTGTAGGGAAGGTGATGAAATCATCAAGCACTAGGCGAGTGCAAGTGCATTATGGCTAGTAGCTTGGAGAGGACAACAGCAAGAAGAGTTGCTAAATTGATTAGTTTGTGCCAATAAAGAGTATGGGAGTGTAGGCACATGTATCTCAGTCATTTGTGTGCCAGGAGGAGAGCTGAGGAGGTCGTTGAATCCCTCAAAGAAGGAGAAAGAGCCAAAAACCCTAGAAACCCTTGAAAATAGGGGGTTTGAGGATAATCATATGTACGGACACTTGTAGGACCTAAGGCCTAGTAAACCTTGGAGCCTTGATGGTCAAAAGAAAGAATCTACAAAAAAATTTGGGGGTTGTTAAGACTGTTTGTGAGAAAAGTCAAGAAAACGCGTTCTAAGAGGCCAAATTGGGGCAGAAGGCTACAAGGCCTAAAATTGAGTTTTTCAAGAAAGTGATGGGTAAAAGGTGAAAGAATCCAATAATATGGATTAGTGAGGAGAAAAATAAAAAAAGGGACAACTAGGATACCCTTCCCTTGCCCTGGAGTGGTTAGGATACTTTGGGTCAGTGTGGAGCCCAAGGAAGCTTAGTGGTGGATTGGGAGTGATGGAGAAGAATTTGAAATTGGTGAAGAGTCTTACATGGTGAGAGGGGTTTAGGAGTGATCTCTAAGTAGGGTAGATAGGAATACCATAGGAAGACCAGATAATAGGTCTTGGGAAGAGCAAGAGTGCTCTTGAGGGATAGAACTCCCCATCACTTTAGCTCATCAATTGATAAGTAGGAGGTATTTTCCACAATGTGGGTATGTGCAAGATCATGATGGGCCAAAAAGTGGCAATGAGAAAAAATCACGTTTTGAATCGGCTCCAAAAACGTGGAAATGGCCTAGTCGACTTTTCTAGGTTCGGGTGACAGTACTTCTACCCGAACCAAAAACCAAAGGTAGTTTCCACAAATCGGATATTCGATCCAGATCGGATATCTGATCCAAATCGGATATCCAATTTCTGGAAACTGTATATAAAGAAACAATCGACTCTTTAATTTCATTTCTCACAATTTGACGTGGGCGCAAGAGGAGAAACCCAAATCCGATATTTGTTCTGATCTGATATCCGATTTGAAAGGTATGTATTTGGTTTTTTCGATCTTGTAATCGATTTTTCAATAGATTTTGTTAAGTTTAAGTAGGTTTTATTAAAAAAAATTCAAAAATATGATTTTCTATTGATTTTTTATTAAAAATCAATGTTTTGAAATGGATCTTGATTAAAAATTAGTGTTGTTGATATATTTTTATCAAAAATAAGAGTCTATTATTGATTTTTGTGAAAAAGTATGGTTTTTTTTGGATTTTTATTAAAAACTAGGGTTTTTTTACAATAATTTCATTTATATTATGTAATAACAATTAGTTTAATTAGTTTTTAACTTTAATCAGGTATTATGGCTGCGAATGTAAATCCACAAATGCCAAATACTCCACGTCCTCCACAACCAAATGCTCCACCACCTCCGTAGCCACCAATTGAAGACTTAATTGGTGAAAAATTGGGGCAATTGAGGGGCATTTGTGAAATTTATTAGACAATGCCTCGATTGAGAGATATGACAAACACATTGAAAGAAATAATTAAAAATATAGAAACCCTCTCCACCCAACATAATTCCTTTTATTCGTGGAGAGAAGACATGAGGGAGTATTATCAATGTGGATTGTCTTACGATGATGTGAAAGATCTCCAAATAACCAAAGCCTAAATTGCCTCTTTATTCATTGACCCCCACACTGGTTTGCCAGTGAATGTTAATAGAACAAAACATTCCATAAAATGGTGCATGCATAGGGACATTGTAGCTAACTTTTGGGATCGTTGGTGTATGGTTTTTGATAAACCACCGAACAATAATTCTGACATACCATTTTACTTTATTAAAAAATTATATGTTGAGTTTGTGTTAGGGCATCATGTCAATTACTTTGACATTAAACCCTTCCAGGGCATCGGTGGAGGTATGCCCCAGGATAGACCAGGGGTAGTTAGAGTATTCCTGCACCCAAATGTTCCCCTTCCTCCCCTTCCTCCGCCACCTCCAATATATCATCCAGAGATTATCAAGGATGCATCCACACAGACTATTCAGGCTATTCACTCTTTGAGTGGTCATTTGGTTTCGCATGTTTCTACAGTAGCTCAGCCACATTTTGGTTATGTTGGCGAAAGCTCGAGTGTTGCTGTATCATCCTCCTCAGGTCCACATATTTGTGTGCCACATTCTTGCACTATGTGCTGCCAGATATGCTTGGGTCCTCTTGTATAGCCTGTTGAGCATCCCTTGGACACTTCTGATTATGACCTCCATGATGTAGACATTATAGATCAGTCGCAGGGGAGTGGAGCGCACCCTACAGAGTCCTCTCCTGGTAGAGAGGGAGATGCTGGAATAGTGACACAGGTAGGATTTAAGTTGTAATTTCATAACTTGCATTTGTTTTTAAATGAATATTAATAAGAGATAGTATCAAGTACTAATATTTATTTGCATGGTCTATTTAACAGTTGATGTCTGAGGAGGAGCTCGCACAGGTGACTGATAGCACCCTTAGGGCCATTTCATTTGGCTTGGACACACATGCAGTATATATTTTCGCACTCACTCGTTTACATTTTATATTATATACTTGTTTGTCATTTGAATTATCATTAATGAAATTATATAATAGCTTATATGTTTATCTTGTTTTCCTCCTGTAGGAAATACCCAATGTGAGTGAGGTGCAGCCTCATCCAAACTATGGAGGCATAAATCTAGATAAGGGGAAGGTAATTGAACTCAAATTGGATTGAATTAAGATTTTTAAGATCTTATATTGATTATACATATGTTGACATAGATTGGTAGTTTCATATGTACTTGTCAATTTTATTTACAGGCAATTATGAGCTTTACAGATATGTTGACAAGGGACACACCACCTAAAGGAGTAGTTATTGGAACACCTCAAAGAGTAGGTGTTGAAACCCATCAAAGAGGAGGTGTCAAAACACCTGAAGGAGATAAAGAAAAAGATCAACCTAAAGAGGTACATGTGCTTATTTTATTTTGTGTTTGGTAAATAAGTTCTTATTACCAATAATCATATGTTAACTTGGATCAATTTTATGTTTTTGATCACATATATAGATTGGAATTTCAAAAGTTGATTTGGTATATTCTAGGACTCCTGACCCTTTGAAGAGACATATATTTCAGGTAATCAAGATTTCAATTTTAGAGTTCAATTAAAATTCAATGTATATTGATTTTGATGTTAATTATTCGATTTTAAATTATATAGTATAACTAATCTCAATTGTGGTTTGAATTTTTCTTGTGTAGCTACCTTCAAAGCCAATGAGTGCTTCAAAGAGGCTCCATTTTGATGATCCACCAGTAGTTTAGGATGAGATAGACATTTTGGCATGTAAATTTTGAATACATATTGAGATGGCATATGCCACATTTTGTAAAATTTTGTTTGAGTTGGTGTCGATGCCATTTTTGTATATGGACATACACTTGATTATTGGATAATTTGATATATAGAAGTTTAAAATCGAAATTTAATTTGTTCCTCATGTGCATGATTAAACTCTTTGAAAATTTCATCTTGAGCAATGGTTAAATATCAATGTACAATAGCTTAAAACTGAATGGTTATATTATGTAGTTTATATTTATATCATGATTACATTGCATTACACATCTTTCAAACTCAAATCATTAATTCACATTGCATAACTAACAACTAGATGTTCATAGATGAAAAATTTTCAATTACAATATAGTTCTTAGAAAGTCAACCTAAGCAGTTATGCAATTACTTCACATTGCATAACTAAAAAACTATGAGCAGTTGTCAATTGCATTGTTTTGTCATTGAATTCTATGAGACCGCATTTCTTTGAATTTTTTTTACAAATAGTCCATTGCCTTGTCTATGCTACCACATTTTTCATACATGATAGTGATCACATTAAATTGTAATAAATTAAATGATAACCTATGGCTATTTAATTTATACTCATTTTATTTAAATGGATGAGGCCGACTGGTAGGGTAGGGTTGGATGGAACAATCACTATTCCATGCTTTGGGTCTTGCTTGCAAGATCTCCTTTGTGCCTTACTTCATCACCTTAACCTTTAGGAACTTCTTCATGTTTAGGTACCCCTGGTTCTCCCGGCCAACCCCACTACCATCACAAATCAACCTACCAAGTCAATCTTGGTGCAATGTCTCTAACTCTTCGTTAGCCCTTAATCTACCCTAAAGACTAACATTATCCAAGAACTAAAGCCCTTAATCTACCCTTAATCAGTAAAATGAGTTCCAAAACTCATTAAGCCTTTCCACTCCTTATCCTCCTGATCACTCCTTATCAAGACATGTTCCTAAGCCTCTAACTCTATCTCAATGGTCAAAAGAAACAAACTAACTACAAAAGAATGCTTGAACCGAAGAAAATAGCTACCTATTGTTCCACACAATGCTTGGAAGACAATTGAACTACATTCTACACAATTCACAGTGTCAGGATCACTCCATTGACACATAATTCAAAGCAAAAACTCGAAAAATTACACAAATTTATCACTGTCTTCTCTTGTAATCATAAATTTCCAATAATGCAAAAGCTTCCAACCTTCCTTTTAGGTCGAGGCACACCCTATATAGGTCAAAAAAAGTAGTTATACCTCCCCTTGGGTCAGAAATTGTAGTTACCTTGTGGCAAATTTGCAAAAATGTACCATTTTGCACTTTTTGCCAATGTCTAGTAAAATGAGTTTCTAATCTCATCAGTAAAATGAGTTACAAAACTCATTAAGCCTTTCCACTCCTTATCCTCTTGATCAATCCTGATCAAGAAATGTTCCTAAGCCTCTAACTCTATCTCAATGGTCAACATGACCTTCAAGGTAACACATCAAAAACAAAAATTCATCCTAGACTTCCTAATTGCCTAGTGTTTTCTAGGTGCTCCTGCACCACCGACCTTCCTTGATATTATTTTGTAATTTCTTATTTTCAAGAGAGGCCGACCTCCTTGAAGAGTCACCTTATTTTTTATAAATACGAGGTGATGTTTGTTCATTTCCTCAATCAAGTTCATTCAGCATAATTTGCAATCCAAGCAAACGTTTGCACTTGAGCAACAATGCTTCATCTTACAGTAGCAGGCCAATTTCAAGGAGAAGCATATTTGATTGTATCTTTGCATCTATGAGAGGTGCTATTATTCATTGTATCAAATTCAGCCATGAGCTGGGCCTGAGTTGTAAGCAAATTTCTTGTTGTGTTTATTGTCTTATGTGTTTCATTTTTTGAGTGCTTTCAGTTGTATTATCTGATCTTTAAGTTGAACTGGACATATTGTTGATGACAAAGATTTGACCATGTTGGCTCTTAATGGTATTCCTTCATCTTGGGAGTCTTACATTCAAAGAATTGACGTGAGATCGAAACTTCACAAGTTTGATCGGTTGAGGGCTTACTATTTTCAAGGGGAGTCAAGGTTGGTTGCAAGAGGTATTCCGCTCAATCCTCGGAGAAGGAAGGAAAAGGAGGAAAGAAAAGATGCTTCAAGAGGAATGGAGATAAAGGGTTAGATGGTGCTCCTACATTCAAAAAGAAGTGGGACCTCTATTGTGTTTACTGGGATACGATTTGCTCAAAGTCAGTCAACTTGGATTTAACATTGGTAGCTCTACAAACCTATTCAGAATAGAGTGATCTGAAGAACACATCCCTAAATCTTGAACTCGTACGACCCTACGGACTGTTCTAACACATCCGGATGGGTACATTTATGCTAGGTATGGTTCTCTCTTGCACCGAAATACGTCGAATCGCTCTAAGCTGCATCGAAGCAACGTTTTCCCTTAAGAGTCCAAAGTGCTAAAAGGCAGAAAACTTTGATGGACTATTTCTCAGAAACCATGATGCTTACAGAAACTTCATTTGAGGATATGGGATCATGTTGAGACCATCTACAATAATCTCTCTCGATTTTCTCTATCTCGAAGGCGTTTTCCCATGGTGATGAGTTTTCAGTTGAGGGAAAAGTTGCCAAATGCAAGCAGTGTAAAGTTGCAAAGTGGTGCAACTTTCATTCTCAAACTCATACAACCCAATAGACTATTCCAACAGGTCTGAATGGGTACGTTTAGACTAGGTATGGTTCTCTTTTGCACCCAAATACGTCGAATTGCTCTGAGCTGCATCAGAGCGGCTTTTTCCCTTAAGAGTCCAAAGTGTTGAAAGGAAGCAAACTTTCATGGACTATTTCTCAGAAACCTTGATGCTTATAGACTCTTCATCTAAGGATATGGGATTGTTTTGAGACCATCTACAATAACCTCTCTCGGTTTTTGCTATCTCAAAGGCGTTTTTCTGTGGTGATGAGTTTTCAGTTGAGGGAAAAGTTGCCAAATGCAAGCAGTGTAAAGTTGCAAAGTGGTGCAACTTTCATTCTCGAACTCATACAACCCAATGAACTGTTCCAACACGTCTAGATGGGTATGTTTATGCTAGGTATGGTTCTCTCTTGCACCCAAATACGTCGAATCACTTTGAGCTGCATCGGAGCAGCGTTTTCCCTTAAGAGTCCAAAGTGCTAATGTCAATGAAATGTGGGGGCAGAAATATTTAAGGTTGGATCAAGATTTTGCAAGTCCTAGCTCTTGCCCAATCAGCTTGAATCAATTACATGGAAAATGAAATTCACAATGAACATTTTACTTTTTTGATTTTCGAAAAAGTGGCAAGCCACTATAATTTGTTATATATAAATAGGAGATATTACAAAACCTAGTTCAAACGAGCAAACCGACATGAAAGAACCAGGAAGAAAATATTCGATTGTAGCTCGATTAAGTACAATGGCAAACATTTGAACCGTATTTCAAAAAACATCACTAGATATAGATTATGCCTATACACAGTTATGACCTTTTACATTGTTTCACATTTCAAAATTCATTTTTTACAAAATTTGCCTATTTGAGGCATTCAAAGCACAGTCTTCCACAAGAGTAGTATGTTGCCATTTTCAAGTGACAAGCACCTGTACAAACCATCAAGGCAATAGTTAAACTACATACAATAGAAAATATTCTTAGAATAACCAATCGATATTATTGTAATTTGTCACATACCTCTCTGAAAGGATCAGAGTTGCCTATTGTTGGAGCAGGTCCATGCGCAATCGTGCCAAGAATATCACAAAATTTTTCAAATGATAAATCTATATTGTAACAACAAAAAATATGCTTAGACTAACAAATCCATATTAATCTAAACATACTGACTAATGATGAATTGGTAATGCAAACTATAAAAGATGCTTTGAATAACCAATCTATATTAAAGTAATATGTCGCATACCTCTTTGAAAGGATTAGAGTTGGCTATTGTTGCAGCAGGTCCATGATCAATCATGCCAAGAATATCACAAAATTTGTCAAACAATATATTTATATTGTCACAACAAAAAAGAGGCTTAAGCATTGTACTTTCCATTCTTGAATATGCTATTCAAGTGTGCCTGAAGGATCATCTCTTTGCTTAAGAGTATCCAATGTTGCTTCATGATCAGAATTAATAAGTGTCCATAGTTGTTTTGTCTTTGGTTTGGCATGATGCTTCAACAACTTAACATTTTTTGCTATAGAAAGGTGTGAATACATGAGAATGGTTTTGTGTTTCTCATAGTCTTCAAATGCAGGTATGTCATTCTTTCTAATCATGTATGTTCGCAACCAAGTTCCTGCAACCACAACTTAACCTATAGGATACACGAACCCATCATCATCTTCCATCGATTGTGTTAGCTTGTGCTTTACCCGCACACATCGATCCAGCCAATATTTTGATCTCTCTTCATTCCCCTGTGGTGCAACAACTGCAAAAACATGTCCTGGATGTAGTAGATCTGAAAGCCGATCATAATCAAGTGAAATTTCCATTGTGTAATTTGTCATGGATATAGTTTGAGATAAAGGAGTTAGATACTGTGGAACCCATGTATCCACCCACTCACTTGACTCGCATTGATCCCACTCACACTGAATACAACTCTGACAAAAACAAGCCAACTATCATGTCCAAATGGTCCATGTGCTTGCATCTGAGCTTTGAAACGAATGCATCTTTGAAGAATCTTTGATTATATGACAATCCAATCTGCCTCCCATTGTACCCTCTTCAACCAACCAAAAGAATCTATGCACTTTTGAATCAAGTGTCCTCCCTATGACAATGTTGAACTACACCAATCAACAATAGAACGTGCATCACTAAATTTTGCTCCTGAAATCTTTAATTGCTCCTTAACTAGAGCTCTTTTTACACATGCACCTGCTCCATCATGCTCCCCTTTCCCATGCCCAACTTCAAAAAAACTCCAAATATTAGGTACACCCCTCTCTACATGCATTCTACTCAACCAATAAAACATATGAGCATTCTTGAATTGACCTGTACAGTTATCTGACCAAATAAGATGTCAGCCCAGTGCTATATCAATCTCCTGCAAGAACTCAAAAAAATTCTTGAAACAATGTTGGACATACTCGGACGAGTGAGATCTATCATCACTCATATAAAAACAATACTCTCTAATTATCTTTCAATCCTCCTTTGTACTATCAGGTGCATGTCTAAACGTTATGTGGACAAAAATAGCAATTTGAATGGAATTGTAATACTGATATTGTACCTTGTTTTGTGGTTGCAATGTGTAGTTTTTAGCAAAATCAACCACTGATATAATAGTGCCAATTGGAAAAGAGTCCTTACATATCCTGAATTGTTGATCCAACCACTGAGACCTATGACTATGCCTTGCATACTTGTAGAAAAGATTGTCCTTAAAATCTGAAATAAAATCAGCAACACTGCTTTCTTTTGTAACTAACTTGCATCTAGAACCTTCACCTCCACTCTGCAAAGTATATTTGACTATCTCATATCTCTTTTTCTCAACAAGATTCTTTCCAAATCCATGTTCCGAACCCTCATGAAAACATTGAACAAACTTTGACAAGCCACCACATTGTGAGCACTTCGCATTTAAACAATAATTTCTATAGAAAAAGGAACCATCATCCCTAGAACATAAAAATAGATCTAGCAAGTCCCTTGATAATTTTGGAAGATGCATTGCACCACACTCCTGCAAACATTTCATTAGTATGCAAAGTAGAACAGATATATCATAATAGTTCATGGTACATTGAAAACTCCACATGGTATTTGCAACAACAAGTATTATGAATCTTAAGAGGTACACAATAGAATGGATTCAAACCTTCAAAAGTTCTTTGTGAGATTTCCATATTTGGATGTGTTTGATTAAATTTGTTGAACAACATTGTTTGGCTTGATTCCAAGAAATGTTTAGGATGCGGTGTACGGTCTCGACTGCCATTTCTTAACTTTAAAACATCCTTTGCATTGGTTGATACTCTAGAGTTATCATGCCAAAATTGTTGAATTGCCTGCTTTACATTATCGGTTAGCTTCTTATCAACATGTGTAAGCCTTCTGGAAAAATCCCATGTATCATTTTGAAGAGGATCATCTATTCTTTCTCTTCTTGCAAGTGCTTTATCCAAAGTTTTACGATTTAAGTCAAAATCAATACAAGTTTGTCTCATAAAGCGAGCCTTTTTCAATTGATGGCTTACTAGGGCAGTGGTAATGACTCTCCGAGCAGATCTCTTATCTTTTTCCTTGTTATTTTTTCCAATAGACTTGAGAGCATTAAAAATATTTTTGACAATAATAGAACTTTTTTCGGTCCTCTTGTTCACACGAATCTTCAATTTGGCTAGCAAAGGTCTCATCTTTTACATCTTTAGCAATTGTACAAAAAGTTGGCATTGCTCGATCAATGTCTTATCGCTAAAATATTGGTTGAAAAGTATTCTAGCCCACAACTGAATAGTTCGTGTTGACCTCTTACCTTCAAAATTGTTTATAATGTTATCATCAATTTCAACTAACCATTTAGGGGTCCTTGAAGGTCTTGAATTTGGAATACCTCTTTCTTCCACACAAGGTTCTTCATTTCTTGTGTAATCTGGTGAAACATAATTTACACTTGCTTCAATATTATGTTCAACATCTTCATTTCCAACATTTTCATCTTGAACATTTTCAATATCATTTTGAACAATTTCATTCCCAATTTCAATATCATGTTCAACATCTTCAATTCCAACATTTTCATTATCAATTTCAATATTTTCATTACCAATTTCAATATCATGTTCAACATCTTTAATTCCAACATTTTCATTATCAATTTCAAAATTTTCATTCTGAATTTCAATATCATGTTCAACATCTTCAATTCCAACATTTTCACCTTCAAAATTTTCAATATCAATTTGAACATTTTCATTCCCAATTTCAATATCATGTTCGACATTTTCACCTTGAACATATTCAATTTCCTCTTCACTTGAAAGACCATAGGGCTCAGGTTCACCAATATTTAACATACCTTGTCTTTTCTTTCTATGACCTTCTCTATCTCTTTGTCTATATCCTTTAATTTGTTCTTTTGTAAGCTTTCTCTTACGTTTTTGCTTCCGATGACTGCTACTCCCCATTATACGAAATAAAAGATGCTAAAAAATCATTATGTATGACAAATTTGAGTACAAGAATCTCCAAAAAGTTTATCTTTGTCTCTTCCTATCTGAAACCGTGCGTTTTTCGCCTACAAAGTGCTGCAAACATAATGCAGGGTCCGTTGGAATGCACAAAAACAACCCACATGGGGTTTTTCTATGGCCCACAAATCGGATATCCGATTTGAATTGGATATCCGATTTGTAAAACATGTTCTGCAACGGTAAGATTTAACCTCTACACAATGGAGTTTTACAAATCAGATATCCGATTTGTACACACATAGACCAAAGGGAGAGGGAGAGGGAGAGAGGGAGAGGGAGAGGGAGAGGGAGAGAGGGAGAGATAGAAGGAGAGGGAGGGAGAAGGAGAGGAGAGAGAGAGAGAGAGAGAGAGAGAGAGAGAGAGAGAGAGAGAGAGAGTTGAGAGAGATAGAGGTGGAGAGAGCGAGAGGGAAAGATATAATATTTAAATATTTTATAAATTGGTAATATATATATTTAATTATTTATGGATTAACTAAAATATTGAAATAATATTAAAATATTTATAGATTAACTAAAATATTTAAATAATATTTAAATATTATACATATAATAATATATTATATATTAAATACATAATTTGGTAAGAGATTACCATAAATTGTATATTAAATATATTACATTATAAACTTTATTGGATATATATATTAAATTATAAGCTTAATTGCATTTTTAAATAATATATTAAAGATTGTATAAATTGTTTTAAAACTGATCTAAAAGATATCATATATCAAATTCAAATCCGATATCGGATTCAAATCGGATATCCGATATTCTGACACAAAATTTAATTCCTTGGTATTAGGCTCGGGATTTGGTTCAGACCTGTCAATCCTAAAAGTCAACATGTAAAATGTGTTTAACAACTTACCTTGTTTTTCCAGACTTTGCCCATGTGGCTGATAACTTTTATTTTACCTAAAATTGATAAAACGAAAAGGGTTTGTAAAGGAGATTCTCAGCTTTTTACTAGTATAAATTATATTTTCTTTAGAATCTAATAAATAATAATTATTTAATTTTTATTAGAATTACGACTAAAGTCTTGATTGATAGTCTGATAGAAAAACATCTATAGCTTTCAAACAGTATCACATTTTTTGAATCCAAAACATGCGTCACATTCTATGCTTCACAGACTATAGGATTAAAAAAAAAAAATGAATTCCATTAAGTTTTGACCAAGTTAAGGTGGTCAGACATACGAGTTTTAGTATTGTTAAAAAGTTGTAATAACAAATTCATAATTAATTATTTATTTGAAAGAAAATTACAAAAAACTATGCATCACATTTGGACATGAGTCCTCTACTTATATCTAAAATTTTATAAAAAAAAATATATAATTTTATTATGGTTAGGGTGGTCAGACAGACACCTACTTTTTATTCTTTCCCTAAAATTTTAGTACTACTGCATTGAAATTTCAAATTTTCACCAAATAGATTTTTTTTTACAAAAATTAACCTAGTAGTTTAGAAACTACATTCAATTTTCCACAAATTCTATTCTTACATATTTTTGAAATAATATAGATAACTTTTTCAAATTTTTATGTCAAGTTGCCCAACTCTGATTTTCTGAATTTCCATTGCCACTTAAGGACCTATTTTTTCCATGATGATCCTACACATACCCATGTGTCAAATTATGATATTGCTATCATGATTCCATTGAGAAGTCATTTGTAGTATTAGATATAGCTCTAGCTTCTACAGTATTGCACATGATTGCAGATAGTTTTAAAGATCTAGATAACATCAATAGTTCACATTACTCAAGAAGGATGAACATCTTAAAGACATTTGCGGAAATCAGGACAAGTAACCTTCTTGTGGACTTAGGGTTGAAATATTTTATCTACAACATGTTCCACCATTTCTTCAGTAGGATCAAGAACACACATAATGAAGGTGTGTTTGTAGCCATGAAAGATTATGGTTTGAACTATCCAGGAGAGTGATGTTTTATCTCGACCAACCATATCTATACCATGGTTTGTTTGGAAACAAGGATGGGTTCTCTCTTCATCGGCATATACATTATTCCTCGATGTGTTCACACCAGTGTTACAAGACTAGGACTTGCCTCGGACTTGACAAGCCATTTTTTGACTTGGACTCGGGCTCGGAGCCCAGACTCGACAAATAGACCTTAAAGACACAATAGCATCATCAAATAGAAATTACTATGATCCCATACACAAACATACATCAATCACATAAGTATAAGCACAAATTTTAGCTGAAGGAAATAACACATTTAGATATATAAATATTGTGATATTGCTATCAGGATTCAATCATGTAGTTTTACAAGTCAAACTCATTGACCCATGATTCATCAGTAGTGGTTCACAAGAACCCATCTCTCATGATAATGAATGGTTCATAAGGAGGAAGATAAATCTTCATAGATTTCTTCTATCACAAATGAGATAAGTGCTTGGTTTCATGAAGGTCATGAGACAACCATTAATGGGGAGTGGATACATGAAGAACTGATGGAGAATGATAATGGCTTCAGACCTACTATAAAGGAATTTTTTTTTTCGTTTCAACGATGCAAGAGGTTTTTGGTTTCACTAACAAAATGAGCCTATGAAGAATGCATGTGAAACTCCTTTTGACCTTGAGGGTGTACTTAATCCATCTCAAGGATCATGCATTAAGGATGACATAGATCAATGCTAGGGCTAACCAATTAATAATTATACATGTGAATAAGTCAAACATGTACATGTCAATAAGGGAACTACAAGTAGTCATAAACATGTAAGCCTCAAAAAGTATACACACGAATACATAGTATACACAAATTAAAATAAAGTATATGCACGAATACAAGGTATATGCATGAAAACATGTAAGCCACAAAGTATACACTCGAATGCACGTAAGTCACAAAGTATACACGTAAGTTGTAAAGTATACACTTGAATATACATAATTCATATCTATTGAACCATCAATTTAGAATGCAAATATGGATAGGGATTGAAAAAATATATTTGTATTAACCAAATAGCCATGTACGCATACATAAATATATGTCGATATAAGTATGAAATATATGCACAAAATAGCCATGTAGGCTTACGAGAATGCCATCTAGGCATACAATGTCAAATATGTCCAATAAAAAATATGTACAAAAATGCCATGCAGGCATACAATAAAGGACTTTGGAATCAAAATTCATTGGTCTCCTTTCCTTTTCGCTCGAATGGTGATAGGTCTGTCACTCATTTTTTTTGCGCTCGTGGAGTGCTCCTACTACTCCTCCTAGGGTTTAGTTCATGGTGAAGTTTTAACTGTTACAATAAGAAGTAAAGACATGAATATATAGAAATTACATTATAAAAAATGATATATTTGACAAAATAATCACTTACAGCCATCTCATGATCTCTATCCATGAGAGAAATATCCTCATGCCCATGCTCATGCATGCTCAAGCCTTGTATAAACCATGCAAATAGAAAAAAAATACGTGAATCAATAATGGTTTGATTTCTTACTAACTAACATCTATAACAACAAATGTAAATTAAAATTTACTAATTTTCCTCATACCTCTTCTGTCAGAGCCATCGAGGATTGTATAGAAGATGTCACACCAATATCCATTGCCCTCGTCACATTCAGAGGTGTATCGTCTTGCAACAACTGAAAATAAAATAATAAATTATTCAACGTAATCAATGATGTGCATGTATAAACTACACAAATCTATTAAGTACTTGATTCATTAGTTAAACTCTTTATTCTATTACCTGCGTGAAGGTTTGAGTAAATCCACCGCCACTAGGAAGTGTTCCATCAAAACCTCCAATATTAGTCTGTTCAACATCCAAAATTGCATATTAAATTACCATTCGTAAAACAATGCCATTAATATGCAATAAACTTATAATTGTTTACTAGTTACATACCCTAGCAATAGGTGTACTGTAAAAATAGGTTGGTGGGGGGGTGGTGTATCCAATCTCAACACTGTGACCCTGCAATTTTATTAAAATCATAAAACATTTCTAGTTAATCTTGCATTTCAAAATCAAAATTTAATAAATTAAATTCAATGAACACATGCACTAACTTTTGCTTGACTATCAATGCCATATGCCTCATGCAAAATGTCAACTTCCCTCTCCATGTCCATAGCTGTAGACGGATCCTACGTACCAGTCTTCTGAGGGTCAGTGGGGTCATGTGAACAAGTAGCCCCACAAGATTGACACACATGTGTTCAAAGACCACCACTAGAAGACTCCCCTAGATGGCGTTGTAGAATAGGGCTAGTATGATGGATGACACTCTGGGTCAAACTATTGATTGTCTGCAATGTCTCTATGTCATCACTTTTCTTCACGATGGAAGGCATAACAATGTGCTCATGAGGTGGCCTAGCGAGAGCTCGTATACCTTGCCACGTAGGATCTGGCTGTGCATCAGGTCTATCCTGAGCTGACCCCCCACCTCTCCCCTGGAAATCCCTCATATCAAAATAATTTGGGATTTTGTTCAATATGAACTCACTGTATAGTTTCCTAAGGAAATATTGCGGGACCTCGCAATTGTTGCACAGTGGGTAATCGAAGACCATGTACCACCTATCATAAAACTGCTCCTTCATTTGTTGGTGGTGGCACCAACGGATAGGAAACCTCTTCACATTGAGGGTAAGATTTTGATTTCTGCGTGGGTCGGTGAATAATGAACACAAATCACCTTTTGTTATTTTTAAATCTTTCACATCCTTGTATGATAGTTTATTTGCATAATACTCCTTAACTGCCTACCTCCTATCTTCCCATCCAGTTATTTGTTTGCTAATTGAATCTACGTTTATTAACATATCTTTCAATGAATTTGCTAGGGTCATTCTTTCTGTGGTTGAACCATTTGGATCACTCAACCTATTGATCAAATCTTCAATTTGCTTTTTGTTGTTCTCAATTACACTCATTAAATTTTGTTCAGTGCCAGGAGGGGGTTGAGTGATTGGTGGAGGAGGTTGATGTTGTGGTTGATTTTGATCTTGAGGATTTGGTTGGTCCTCATATTGAGGATTTTGAGGGTTTGCAGGTTGATTTGCATCTCCTAAAAATTCAAACAAATAGATATCAAATTCAACCTAAAACTAACAAATTCAAAACAAAAAGCATAAAATTCTTACCTCTTACAGCTCCTTGTCATCATGGTGCCATCGTTGCGAAGAAATTTGGATTCTTGGTGAAGAAATTCTTCTCCTAGAACGCGAGCGCGATATTTTGGGGTTTTTGGCTACGGGTGGAGCAAAAAAACCAGTTGAAATGCAAATGAGAGATTTGCATTTTTTTTTTTGCTTTTAACAAAAGATAATGCGAGCACATTATAACACACTCGTGTTATGGATTTGTAGTTGTGGCCGAAGGGAAATTGCCTAGGTTTAACGGAAACCATAACGCGAGCGCGTTATAACGCGCTCACGTTATGCTTTTCAACTTTTTTTTTTGAGGGTGTCCACAAAATTGCTGCCCATTTCCATGCACCCACCCACATCATCCTACATCATTAGCACATGATCATTATCATTGATTGATAAAAATCGCAATTCAAAAATGAATGAAAATATTATTTAGGTATATCAGCCATCCTCTATTTACATCAAGAATAACAAACTCTTAACAAAAAATCAAGTGACATCTATTTTTTAAGTACACTCGTTAATAGTCACATATCACTCGCCTTAGCCGTAATCAAATTAGTAGAATTTTCTACCATCCTCCATCGACATCCATTGTCACCTCACTTATCACACTCACTTTTATTGCTAATTCAATCTTCAAACTTGCTAAAAATACAAAAAATAAATTGAACTTCAATCCTTATACCAAAATTAATGTTGATTTTTAGTACCCCACTTAACTTAATATAAGTTTTCAAAAAAGTGAATTGCATGTACTAAAAACATAATTTCTTTATGAATATATTATAGAGGTTGAGGTATGATAAAATATCTAGGAAGATATTATCACAATCACAATTTTACCAAAACATTTGGATTCTTAGGATTCAATTATCTCAACCTTTTAATAGTAATAACACAAATCAAATAATCCCTATCATTTATATTAACACATGCCAAACTTATTATACAATAATTATATCATACCATTAAAATCTTGAATTTTAAATCTAAAAATTTCTTAATATAAAAGATAAAATTTGAGTATTATATTTTCCCCACTAAATTTGTCCCTACAATCACATATTTTTAAAACTTGTTACGTAATATATCAATCATGTTGTTTAAAATAACAACTCTTTAAAAATGGCATAATGTAATAGTTTGTAATCACCCTGCTTAAAATTAATACATACTCATAAGATAAAAAACTATATCAACAGTCATCTAATTGAAAAAATATAGATGATCTACTTTCAAAACATTTTTGAAAAAACACATGAATTCATATTTTATTACATTGTTATCAATTGTATACAAACATAGCTGATCTGAAAGAAATAGGCGATCTTCCAAAATAGGGCAAATACATTCAAGCAAACGAATATGATTTTTTGAAATGGTATTAACTTACACTACTATGTAATTTATAAAATCCCCACAGCATTCATATGAGTTGTTTTCTTAGGAGGAGAGTACCAGAAGGAGGCCCCTTACTTGTCTAGAATAAGGCTTAAAAACAATGTAATTATAGAGAATATTCCAACTGTTGGGAACTGACCTTCAAATATGCATGGAATCAATCAGTAATAGTGAATGGAGAGAGATTGGAAGCGAAACAAAATTAAGTTTGATCAATCTGGGAATGCCATACATTGGCTCTCTCGAATCTATTTCTGTCCAAATGATAATCTTGAATTGTATGCACTATCTCTTGTCTGGTGTTCATCACAAAGGGTCCATGCTGGACCATCGGCTCATTGAGCGGTTGCCCTCCAGTTACTATGAACCTGTAGGGTTTCTTATCATTATTGTTATTCCACACACTCACCCCATCACCATGACTGCTCAATAGAAGTGTATGATGAGCACCCACAGGCGGTGAATTGGGAGCACCAAAGCTCGCCTCACCTTCCAAAGCATACACGAATGCATTCCAACTCTCTGGAATAGGCTGGTGAAGCACAACTTTTGTCTCCAGCCTAAAATCAAAATACATTGTAGGAGTCCTCGTATACACTGGAGATTGGATGCCCAAAGCTTCTGCTGCTATAATGGTCACATGCACTCCATCTTTCTCAACTTTGGGTATGTCTCTCCCTTGAAGTTCTTGGTATTCAGGCTCAATCCTGACCACCAAATCAACATAACAATTAACACAAATTGTTGATTGATATGTTAAGAATTTTGAGTTGAAACAACACTCACATCTTGTCTTTGGAAGAAAGATTTACCCACAACTGCAAACCCTGTTGCAATCTTGGTCCTGTTGGCATTTCAGTGTGGACTATACCTCGGCCTGCAGTCATCCACTACAAAGTACATTCAATACAAACCCTCAATACATGACCATCATAGAAAAGAGTGAAGTACTATAACTATGTTGGGTAGTCAAGAGATTCGAAACCTGCAGATCGCCACCCTTGATGGTACCCTTATGTCCTACAAAGTCCTCATGGGTGAAGGCTCCCTGTATTTCAAAAGCCAAAAAGCATATTCTCTTAAAAAACTTTTAAACCTCCATAGATCTTAGCAGGAGTTCTGGATTGTCTAAATCATCAATTAGTCTCAAATCCTCCTAGAAGCCAGTGCCTCATCTGGTTCCACCTTAAGTGTATTTTACTGTGAAAATACATCTACATAGGCATACTCGACACCTGCAGTATGAGAAAGGGAAAATAAAGGGACAAAAGATGGTACCTTGAGCATGTATGTTACAGTCTCGAAACCTGCCCAAAAAATATTTTATCAAATCATTAGTGTGAATAGAGCAAGGAAACCAGACGCAAATAGCGTCGAGCTCCAACAAATTAATTATACCTCAGTGAGGATGGTCTGGAAAGCCAGCAGAAGCACTTACTGCAGCACACACCCACTTGATTTGTTAAATCATATACAATTGTACTTGTTAGCAATGCTTTTGGGTAGAGAACAACCAACTTGAGAATTCATCCAGTAACAGAAATGGATCCAAAAACTTCATCTCTGGTCTGTCCGCAGCAAATAATATGATTACATAGACAATGGATATATAAATCTAATCATATTGGGAAGTAAATAAATGAAGTTGGTACCTGCCAATACTCCGCCTCACAATGGCTCCATCTCCTTCATATTGTTCTTTCACCAACACTTTCTTTGCCACAACGCGTGGATTCACAAATGGAGTCATGTTACTCATCCTTCCAAACTTCCAAACTTTTCTTTACGAATAATGAAATATCTTGTACTTGTTGCAGATGAATAAGGCGTAAGAAGAGGTTCGCCCATTTTATAAGGATCACAACTTCCCCCGACGTATGAGTATGCATGGCGGTGTCAGTGTAAGTGCTGACGGCCTTGTGAAGTCATGGTGATGTCATGAACCGTGATGACGTCAAATGAGGCGCAATGTACGTAGTTCTCCAGAGATCGGTCATGAAAACCAAGATATCTAGGTAAACATGAACATTTTTGTTTAAAGATGTGTGATGTCTTTGTATAAACTAGCACTTGCACCTAAAAAAAAGTTTCAAGGATTACACCGATAGAAAATTATATGTATTTATAATATATAAAATTTGAAAAAATTAAAATATTTATCAAAATAAATTTATATTTTATTTTTTTATATATTTTAAAAATATCATTTTTATTTATGTTAATTTTAAACTATTGTTTATTTTCTTTGTTTTAAATCTATTTTAAACTAGCAATTGCACCTTGGTGTGCAATAGGTACGCCGAAGAGTAGTGGAAGATCAATTTAAAAAAGAATGGTCTACTTTTCACATACATTTGTGTAGTACATGAGGTCAATTGGTAGGTCATTTAGAAAATGATGTTGCTTGTGCAACGAAGGTCTCAATAGAGAAATGATAGCTAAAAATCAACTATTAATCCTCTTATAGGAATCCAAAAATGATTGAAGCAAAACCTTTCAATGAGGAAGATAATCAAACTCCATTACCAACAAACTCATGTTATTTTTGAAATAGAGAGAGGGGGAGAGATAGGGATAAAAGAGGAAGATATAGAGGGGGGAATAGAGAGAAAAGGGGGTAAGGAGATAGAGTTAAAAATAGAGTGAAACATAAAGAACAAAGAGAGAGGACATGAGAAAGAGAGGGATATACAAGGAGGGAAGAGGGAGATGGAGAGAGAGATGGAGACAAATAAATATGAAGAGATGCAGAGAGATAGAGAGACCAAGAGGTAGAAACTGAGAGTGTAGGTTTGGCATGGTTGTGTTGGATATTATGCCTAGCTTTGTTTGTGCTTTATTTTGATTGCAAAGTAATCAAAAGGGAGACACTTTATATTGTTTGTTGCCTTGGTCTTGTGAGCTTGTTTGTGCATGTAGGGTTGTTGGAGCATGAGAATTCAAATTCTTTGAGACCAAATTTCCACTAGTTATTTTCTAATAGATTTCTCATCTTTGTAAATTCTTCATGCAAATATGTGCACTTCAACTTACGTTTTCTAATGAGAAAAATTATAATGTTCACCACTTTCCAAAAATGCCTCTTAATAAGGGGATTGTCTACTAGTCCAACTCCCATGACTTGAAATCTATAGTCAATATTAGTAGTAAATGTTTATTTGATGTGCGATGTAATAAAATGAGAACTTGAATCACCTTTAACTTTTTATATATTTTTGAAAACTCTTAAACACATACTTTCACATGAAATACTATTCATTTTATCATGCATTAAAATTTACGTTTAATCCATTATAGTAACTAAACTTTTGTTTGTCATAATCCTCCTGTCAAATTCTTCACAACATTTAATGTAAGTGAAGAGGTTTAATATCCCTCGATAGGATTTCTATTACTAAATAAAAAAATTTGAACATCATCTTGTGTGTTTGATCATTTTACTTGGTTAACACAACCAACAAATACTCAGTAAATTTTTAGCTTTCATTTGGTCATATCTTTTCATCAGATCATACATTTTGATCAGAATGTAGATCTTTTCATATTGGTCATAAATTATGTCATGGATTGGTGTGATGATACTTGTAATGTTATTCTACTCAAGCATGGATCATCCTTCAATTTGTGTGATGTTTTACCAGATTCAATTGTATAGTTTTTGAGTCATATTCATAAGCATGAATGGTACACTTAACACTCATTACATCTAAGTGATGCTCACAAGGATGAAGCATTGAGGCTTCCAAAGTGGTACCAATCCTAGTACTACTCTGACTCAAGCACCCTTAACCATGGATTTTTCCCCCAATATCAAGTCCACTTAGCTTGCTACCCCATCTATTATGGTTACCCCTACTTCTAACCCTCTCACATAAGCATGTTAAAATTCAATTTAAACCATCCAACATCTCCTTTCACAATTTATTGTACTATTGGAATAATCCATTAGCATCTTACAATAGGCTTCAAAATCCTTGTTTTGCAACCCTAAGTTTATTTAGTTCATCAAAGCAGGTCCACAAACCTAGTGACCATTTACAATAATGAAGATTTATGGACTATTAAAAGGTAAAGAAAAAAAACATCAATTGGCTAATGCATTGGGCCTTCATTGTGAAGGTCCAAGTTCAAATCATCAAAGAGAAATTTATTGTAGAATTCTATGTGGTGACTCATAGTCTTTTGTTGTTAGCTTCTGATAAAGATTTTTACATTTTTATCTAAATGTTAATAATGATCTATGAAACTAAGTGTTGTGTTGCTCATACAGAGCTACCTATTAGAACCATTTTGTACATATCTTGCAATCATTGCAGTCCATGAGATGACATCCTTTTCAAGTATTCTGTCAAACAGTTCACGGTCAGGTATTCTGTCAAACCATTCACGTGCATTGTTAATGCTTCCACTTTTTTGCATGCATGTCTACTAGGGCAGTTGCGACTATAATTCGATGGATTTACATACTGTTCCAAAGCTCCCATTTTGGCATGCGCAGGGGGGATGCTAGTAAAGGTTTCAAATTTTAGCTTTAAACTTGACAATTGCATTTGCTAGGAAATTTCTAAAGCCTTTTCAGTAAATCCATCTTGTGCATATCCGATACCACATCTCTTTGAGGCACCTTGTCAAACACTTCACGTGCCTTGTCTATGCTTCCACAAATGTCTCAATGAATAAGTGATAGATTCAAATCAACTATGCATGGAGAGGGAGAGATAAAGAGAGAGGAGAGAGGGATAGATAGAGATAGAAGAGATAAATATAGGGGGAGAGAATGAGAAAGGGAGATATAGAAAGAGAAAGATAAAGATAAATAATCATAAATACACATTATCTGAAGGGTTTTTTTGTAAGCATAAATAAATGTTAAAACCACTAATTATTCTAGTAAAGATAATAAACAAATGTTTATTTTATGTGAGATCATCGTGCTTAATAAAAAATGGTTATGAAAAAACAACTAAATTTAAGAAATGAAACTATGATAAAATATTTGAACATAGGATTTTTTTTAAATCCATGTTGATTGAGCTATATATCATCAACTCTAATATTTAGGAAATTAAGATATGTACATAATATATAATATAAATATAAATATCTAATATAATTTAAATAAGATTAAGTTTAATACAATTTAAATATTTAATAAGTATTATCTAGTATAAAAATTATATTATATATTATACTATATAAAATATAAAACATATACTATTGCATTACATTATATAATATAATTTATAATACAAATATAAATATAATAAATATTATATTGTTTTCATCCAATACATTTCACTCTAGGTATTGTTTAGATACTTCATGTTTTGTTTGCCAACAATATTCTAGTCTTTATAACCCTTTGTATTTAAATTTTTTGGTTTATCTTTGTCCATTAAACTTTGTTTCAACAATGCATAACACCAAGGAGAAAAAAAAGTGAATACACTCATGTTTAGAAGGGATGGAGAGGTTGTGCTCCTTCCATGAAAATCCATGCACCATACACCACAGTAGATGGCAACATGAAGAGTATAATTTATAATACAGATATAAATATAATAAATATTATATTGTTTTCATCTAATCAATTGCACTCTAGGTATTGTTTAGATACTTCATGTTTTGTTTGCCAACAATATTCTAGTCTTTATAACCCTTTGTATTCAAGTTTTTTGGTTTATATTTGTCCATTAAACTTTGTTTCAACAATGCATAACACCAAGGAGAAAAAAAAGTGAATATACTCATGTTTAGAAGGGATGGAGAGGTTGTGCTCCTTCCATGAAAATCCATGCACCATACACCACAGTAGATGGCAATAGGAAGAGGGGAAAATACTAGGTTGCCTTTATGTGTAACTTCAAATTATACCTTAACGAGGGTTGGGGTAAAAATACTAGGCTATCCTTGAAATACTAAACCTTGTTGCAGGGCTCTTTTTCGTTACAAGTCAAATAACATTTTTTAAAAAATATTTTTTATATTAAGGTATTCTATGTACTATGTTTATTTTAATATCTATAGTACTATACAATATATTGGACATGATATAACAAAAAAAGTTCTCTTTGTGTATGTTAAGTGAATATTACATATTATTTTTTTTGGTTTTCGTTGGTCTTTTCCTATGTTGATGGGTCATCATCATGCACGAGTAAATTCTTGGTTTTCTCATTTTCTACTTTGAATTTTGAGTTTAGTAAGTACTCAATAATTTTGTTAACTATGTCGATGAGAACTGTAACAAAGAGCCATACAAAATGAGGCATATGTTTCCTAATTGTACATGTGGAATTGGTTTTCTAGTTCATAAATTTGAGATGGGCATATGACAATAACAAAGATAGAAGACAAGAGAGTGTGCTAGTAAAGAAGTTGGAGCTCAACTAAGGAGGAATCCTCTCAAGTATTCCTCTAGTAGACCATGGGTGTCTTGGTTAGGCCACAATGAAAGCACCCTTCTAACTAGTCGCACATGCATTAGATACAAATCTTTTGACACTTATTTTGGAGTTTGAGCATAAAGTGTTTGATATTTTGTGTCAAATTTTGACAAGTTTCCTTAAGCATTCTTGTTTGATTGAAATGAATTTCAAACTAAATTTTTTGAGTCTAAACCTTAAATGTGTTTATATTTTTTTGATTTATTTTTTATCTATTCTTATTTCAATTTGAAAAATGAAGCTTCAAGAATAAAAGTCATCTCTATTTTAGTTTGATAGTTTGAAATTTTGATAGTTTGATAGTTTGAAATTTGAAATTCAAAATTTAAACCATGAGAGCTTTTGTTTGTTAAATTGTTACATATTACAAGATGTGGAGGCATAGGTAAGAGCAGACACTGAAAAATGTAAATGCAATTGGCAGGTGTCACGATTTAGTTCTAAAATAGTATATGATATCTCTAAATGTGCGTTGAGTATACTTCCAACATTTTTTTTTGCAAATAGTCCACACTAAATTATGTTGATCATCTCACGTGTCTTGCCTATAGTCCCACAGTTGCATGGGAACAACAAAATTGTCCACGTGTAGTCAAGTTCCAATTTTTGCATGCCTCTGGAATATGGAGGAGACGTAGAAGAGGGGAGAGGATTCAGGATGCACTTTTTTTGCAATGAGTTTATTTTGTTGCATTGCATGGAAACAATAAGTTGATGATTCATATTAGTCAAGAATGTCGATGTGGTAAGATGCTCAACTCCTGTTTATTAGACAGTTGTTCCAAACTGTTTGCATATTGAAAATCTTGTAGGAGGCTCAGACAAACTCTGTAGAATTCATTAAAGCTCATATGCTCTGGAAAATTCGTCATGCTTTTCAAGATTTTTTGTTCAATTTTTAGTATAAGAGAATGTGATTCATCAATTCAAAGATTTTTAGAGCATCCTTGCAAAATCCATGTTGTGCATATCCAGCAACCATTGCATTCCATGAGATGACATCTCTTTGAAGTATTTTGTCAAATAGTTCACGTGCCTTTTCTATGCTTTCACATTTTGCATACATGTCCACCAGTGCAGTTGAAATTACAACATCTGATAAAATTCCTCTATTGTTTATGCTTTGATGGATGTCCATGCCCTGTTTCAATTCTCCTATTTTGGCACAGGTGGGGAGAATGCTGGCAAAAGTTGTCCAGTCTAGCTTCACACCTGCCAATTGGTTTGTTTGATAGTTTCTATAGCTTCTGAAAAAATTCCATTGTCAAACAGTTCACGTGCCTTCTCTATGCTTCCACATTTTGTTTCCATGATGCTTGATGGATGTCCATACCTTGTTCCAAAGCTCCCATTTTGGCATAGGCAGGGAGGATACTGGCGAAGGTTGTGGAATTTGGCTTTACACCTGCCAATTGTATGTGCTTGAAATTTTCTAAATCCTTTTCAAAAATCCATTTTGTACATATCCCAATCATTGCAATCCATGAGATATCTTTTTCAGGTATTCTGTCAAAAAATTCATATGCCTTGTTAACGTTTCCAATTTTTCATGCATGGTTACTAGTGTAGTTGTGACTGTAATATCTAGAAAAGCTCCTCTATCCTTTATACTTCGATGGATGTCCATACTGTTCGGAAGCTCCCATTTTGGCATGCACAGGGAGGATGCTATCAAATGTTGTGGAATTTCGCTTTAAACAATCCAAGGCCTTTTCAACAATCCAGTTTGTGCATATCCTGCAATCGTTGCAATCCACGAGACCACATCTTTTTTAGGTATCAATTAAAAACACTTCACGTGTCTTATCTATGCTTCCACATTTTGCATACATGTCTACTAGGGCAGTTGCAACTACGACATCTAAAAAATTCCCTCTATCCTTTATGCTTTGATGGATGTCCATACCCTATTCCAAAGCTTTGAAGGTTGTGGAGTGTGGATTAAGCTTTGGCCAGTAGAAAATTGGTGGGAACCATGTGGATGAGAAGGCCGAGCCTTGTGCAGTGGGCAAGCCACAAGCAATAGCAATAGAGGTGGAGATGACGAGTACAAGGGCAAGGAAAAAGTGAAGTCAGCGAAGATTCATTCAACGGTCGGGATGAAAACAATCATCTCCCATCCTCCCTAGATCAGCCTGCACAGTAGATGCCTTAACTTAGTTTAGCCCAATTCAAATAGGATATGCCGAAATGGCCCTCTACTTTCCACGAAACTTGTTCTCAATCTTTCGCGCATTTCACTTCTGCGCAGCATGCCATTGTCTATGATTTTGTGCAGTGATTGGGAATGGGAGACAGCAAGCAGGACTCTCCCTCTGTGCCCGCCTGGTGGAAGGCAATAGAGGCCTACAAAGGCTCTGCCCTTCCCAGTCAAACTAAGACCAACCATTAAACTTGTTCTCTCAGAAAGTCGTTGAAAAGAAATGGCATTGTCATACCGGTGAATAGTGCTATGGAGTACAGAGCTCTGCCGCCGCCTGAGAAGATGAAAAGCAATGGCAAGGTGGAGTAAGTTACAGGAACAACAAGGGCTTACTCCCGACGACTTTGAGGTGAATTTCAACGTTCATGACTTGAATGATCGTCGTGCATGCCTTTTCCAAATCTGTACACCGTCGATGGATAAAATGAGCTCGTGAAGCTCAGAGGGAACGCCTTCACCGTAGTCAAACATGGGATAAATAGGACCACGAAAATCAACAACTACGATGACTTCAAGTGTCTCCAGGGTCGAGTCAGCCGTTGATGAGTAATTTTATCTCGGCTTCTTTCAAATTGGATACGCCTTCGGCGTAAATTAAATTTATATCAAGAAAGAAAGAAATTTAAATTAAATAAAAGAAAATACTAATTAACAATGCAAATACTAATTTATTTTAAAAGGGGTTCTACATTGCAATCTATTTTTACAAAGTATTCAATGCACTTTGGATCTAATTTGTAAAATTCAATTAAAAATACATTTAAAAAATAAAAAATTAATTCTTACCAAACCACATGTACCCAAAAAAAAGGAAAAATCATAATATTTTCCTTTGTTGAAAGACATCAATTATCTTGCTTTGGAAAGCACTCCAACAGTGGCGTATGAGGATGACTAAAAAAATGGCTTCAAATGCAAATTGATCTATCTACTTGGGGCACCTTATGCTTCTTCCTAGTTCAATATACTGATATGCTTGTTATTGCTGATTTAATATCTTGGAGGGTCTATAAATATTTTCTTGAGAGATCTTAATTTTGACAGGAAGTTGGTGCTTTTGAGTGCAAAGTTTGTGGTTGGGAACCCTCACCTATTTTTCAGATCTTGCTTGCCACTTGCCCCTAGATATGGCATGCTTCTGAGTGCAAGGTTGACACTATTTGGTATGGAAGGATCAATGTCTCCTCCATTGCTCAAGGAAATTCTTCAATAACTCATTGTATTTCTCTAGAGATTCATGAATTTGATATCTTTTCAAAGGAGACAAGGAAGGAGGCACACAACAATTATGGCGATGCAAATGAGAAATTAATATCTTATAGAAGATTTGTAGGACAATTCTTAATCTACCCTCTTGGCTCAAGACTGGGATTTATCAAATAGAACAACCTATATTATACCTTGGGGTGATCCCACAAAGTTGGTTTACAATTTCTGAGAGATTCTATTTTTTGTTGAAATCATATTTTTTAGAAAATATAATGATTTAAGCCTTAAAATTTTCTATTTTAAGGATTCCAATTGAAGAGGGTTTGATCAAACCTCCTTGGATAGAACCCCGCTTGTTTTAAACTATACCTACAATGCAGTCTCCTTTACACTTATCAAAATGCTGATAAAAAATCACTTTTGATTTAACTTTTGGGGGATCAAATGAATTCATTTAAAATTTATTTTAAATGATCATAGTAGTCCTTAGAATGAGCTATTCAATGAATATAATTTTAATTTTTTTGTTTTATTATGTATGTGTTTTTTTAGTTTTATTAAACATAGATTTTTCACCAAAAATCAAGCTCTATGTTCTACACATGTGGAAAAGTAGTAGATTATCAAAATAAAATTTTAAAAAATATGTTTAGGCTGGGTATTGATGTCCTTGATCCATAAAAAAAAATTGAATTTTGATACATACAGAAAAAGTTATGTTGTATATAGTCCGCCTATGTTTCAATAGTAATTGGTTTCACTTCAAAACTTGATTAAGGAAAAAATGCTTAATAAAACACAATGAAACCAAATGAAAGTGCTAGATATTGTAGTTACAAATCTAAATTAAAAAAAAAAATAGAATTTTATCCTTCATACAAAAAAAGTTATGTTGTATACGATGAGTGTCACTCCTTAAAAATGTTGTTTTTTTAAAAAGATATTTTTCGAAGGAGATGGAAAAATAAGTGCAATTTGATTCCAAAAATTTTGAAAAAAAATATTTATAATCTATAGAAAAAATGTCACAAATCACCAGTTTGCATCATCTTCAAATTCCTCACGGTTTAGCCGCTATAGGAGCCCGAAAGTGAAGATTTAGTTTTAAAAAAATAGTTTAGTGTCCAGTTTGCCCAAAAATTGTAAACCAATATTGTGGGATCACCCCTTGATTATGGCTCTTTGGTTTCTCTTTCTAGATTGTTGTTTTTTTGCAATCTAAAATTACATGTATCATGTGTTCAACACGACTAGTATCTAGACTACTACTATGCTTCCAAATCAAACTAATGCACATGGAGCTATCATTTTTGTATTTATAGTCTGAAAGGCATATTATCCTTTGCTTACTTTTGTTTGAGGATAGTGGTCTTTATGGTTGTAAGGGAGAATTGTAGCGTTATTTTCTATTTGATGTTGTTGTCCTTAGATTACTAGTCTCCACTACCTAACCGTGTTATTTTATATTTGATGTTGTTGTCCAAGTAGATTTCCAGTCTCCACTGCCTAACCTTCCCCATCTTTATTGCTTAAATATATGAATGCATTTAGAGCAAGAAACAAGAGTGAGCAACAATGACAAAAATCCTAGTTTGGCAGTTGATGGTACTGTGCATGGAAATGAGTAGCATAGGCATGGTAGATGAAAATAAATGTTGTTTAACACACATGGTGTGGTGGTGGGGAGCAACCGAATGTCGGTGTCTGTGAGGGTGGGAAGCATCACAAGGTTGGGGTTTTGCGCCACCATGGTCGTCAATGACATCCTTGCCAGTAAAAAACTATCGGCGAATGGTTTCTTGATAACCTATTTCAGGTGTGAGACAGGTTTTGACAAAAACTACATTCACACCATATATAGCCTATCAGTTAACTATGAGGCTAAGTCTGGAAAGAGAAGATTCATAGAGCTTTCAAGTGCAAGTTGAAAGCGCAGTTGTGAGATGTTCCAAAGTATTTCCTAAGGACGACTGTAAAAGTCAAAATTGTTATTGTAATTAGTTTTGATCGACGTATATGACTCATTTTCTCTACTGGTTTTTTACTTGACTTGTTGGGCGAGATTTGATATAAAATCCTTCTACATTTAAAAATAAAATAAAAATATGCTAAAATTATTCAATTTTATGTATGTTTTAATTGTAGTAGATTGTAAATTGGTGTTTTATAATTTAAAACAATGTTTTGATGTTAGATTATATTTTGTAAAATAATAAATTTTTTGATACATGATATAATACACTAAAAAGGTATTGTTTAGGGGAAAAATATTTGTAGTTCAATAAATCTTCTCAAGATTTCGTCTTGGCTACTAAAATAGTTTTACTAGACTAAGCTATGAGTTAACACACAAGGGGCACCTTTGCTGTCTATCTAGAGAAATATAAGAAATGACTATCTTGGGAGCTAGTTTCAACAATAAAATGTTTCTTTACCTTAGGGAACATGTGTCCATTCTAGCGATACAAAACAAACAAACAATTAAAGCAATCTAAACACTAATTTACACCTATTCTAACTATGGAGATAGAAAGAATAAAATATCTAGGGAGAGAGTGAAATGATAAGAAAGGTGATTCTAGTGAGGGAGAGAGAAAAATGATAAGAAAGGTGAGTCTATCTTGACCAAAAAAAATATCTTATTGTCGATTTTATTCTATAAACTTACACACAACTACTTGAAACAAGTGTTTCTAGACACAAATTGAATGCAAGAGCAATGCAATTTGTGAACGAAGAGAATATCTTGTAACTAAAAGAGACCACCATAAAACATGTGTATTAACAATCTAATTTTTGGAGAAATAAATGATAACAAGTGCATTTAAGATTTAAGTTTGAAAAAGAGACAAGGGGAGGCAACCACCATATACATGCATATAGTGCATCCAACAATCCCACCCACATATATACATTAAACACCTCAAAAGAATTTGTTCATTGATACTGAATTATATATAAATATAAATGTATATACATGAATACTTGTATAGAACTATACAAAGGATGACCAATAAGTTATTTGATCTTACTATTCAAAATGAAACAAATTTCTGTGAGGCGAAAACATAAATGAGAATGTACTAATCATAACATGAGGACCTACAAATAGTTTTGAGTTTTTTCCTAAATTAGTGAAATTAATTTTTTATCTATCATATTTAATTGGTGTAACAACATGTTCATGTGAAAACACTATGGTTTTTAGATGAAAAGTTTGATAAAGAGGTGTGTGAACTATGACACATGTATCCATATAGAAATGTGATTTTTTATATTTAAAATTTTGGCCAAAGTAATGCAAATTTTTCTTGTACTGTTAGTAAATTACGTATGATAAGTTACATACAATTGGAGTTATCATATTTACCTAGAGGGTATCTAGGGTTGCATGACATATTGTATGTGACAAATTCATTACACTACGCTACGTTTTGGATGGTACAATATTTCTACAAAATACTTTCTCTACTACCATCTTGAAGGGTAGGGCCACTTATAGTTGGAAGGTGTGTTGGGAACTATTAGTCTATGGTTGGAGGCAAACTACTCTAATGATTCTCTCTCATGTAGTTGGAAATTGTTGAAGACTTGTTCATGAAGGAAGAGCTCTTTGCATTCATATGTATATTGAAAAAGAGTATAAACTCTATGTGGTCTAAAGTTTTATGATTTATTGAAAGATAGATACATGTGCATTCCAATGAATTATAGTTAAATTTAAATGTGAAATGAATTTATTTATTATTGAATATCATATTGCTTAATTAGTGATAAGTTTAATTATTTGTTGTGAATATGTTTAAATTCATAATTTAAAAAATATGTTAATTTTAATGATTTTTTAATGAATGGTTTTTCATTAAAATTTTATATTCATTTTAGGATAATTATTCATTCCAAAACAAAATATAATTATTTAGGGGTTTATGTATTTACATTGGGTTTTCTTTTCTTACCTTTATAACATCAATAAAATATAATAATTTTTAGTGTAAATAGTGTCTTTTCATATCTACTTAGGATATCTCCTTTCTAGGATTGACCTAATTACAATTAGTTTTACTTAGGTTTGATGCTTTTTCCTAAACTCATGTGGTTGATACATGTTCTCTCATCATTTGAGACACCTAGTGTATGCATGCTTGCCACTCTCTCATGAACTTGTCAATTGGTCTCACAAGTGTTCCATCTTTTGGGGGGTAGTCAGTTGTTCAATCCTAACTTCCTACCTTCTCTACCTTGCCTATATAAGAAAGATTAAATTTTTTTATTTATATAGTCTTTATTCCTATATAATAAACATTCTATTGTGAATATCTTTTCACTTGTGGATTGTTATCAATTTGTGTTTTAAGATCTTGATTAATTCCAACATGGTATTAGAACCATGAATGAATGTTCCTTCTCACATCAAGTTGAATCGAACATAGATCTCTATGAATATATCATGTGGAGCCAAATGCATATCACCATCGATTTTAGAAGGCCCACAAAATGAAAATATCTCTTTGTTTCATCAATTTTAGTAATTTTCAAATTTTAATATTTTTTTCTCATTCTATATTACAACAAAAGTTATAAAAAATAGAAAAGGGCCAATTTTCCCTCTATCCATATTTTTATTTTGGTCAATAATATGTGTTTTCATACAAATTTTGGTCTCTCAATTTATCTAGCAAGGTTTAAAAAGTTGTTTTTCTTGTTTGTGGCATGAATCAACCTCTAACTTGATGACAACTTTGTAGTAGGTACCTACCATTCATGAAATATTTGTGGTTGTTTGGGTTTCCATTCTCTACAAATATTTCAATGAACCATTTCAAGTAGGAGGTTTTTGTAGGGTCATTCTCAAGACAATATTAATCTACCCAACACAACTACCTCTAAATCCTTGACTAACAACCTATTATGCATAACATTAGCATTTTATCTTCACTGGCCTCTACATTCATTGATCCTTTACTATTCAACACCATGAGTGGCATAACCGATATTATGTTTTAATCACCCATTCAATAATGATCAAAGCATCTAAGATCTCCCACACCTTTGGATACATTGGCCTTTTAAATTTTTGGCACAAATTGAAAACATAACATTGCAAGAGTGAAAATTATATGCTATGTGTTTGAGGTATAGACCACCCTCATGAAGTTGTTCCATTAAGGTTTTGGAAGCTATTAAAGGTTTTAAATAAATTTGTGCAAGTTTCTTGAAGCCATGCAATAGTGTTTATTAATTTTTTTCCTATATTACATGTCACATGGGTAGTTGGCCCATGTAAAAGGAAAAAATTGTGTAAATATCCTTCAACTCTTAAAAAAACTTCACCAGATTGCATTTTTTGCCTTTGATTTATGCCACATGTCCTACTCTACATACTATTTGAAGAAACATTTGGTATGGGAGAAAGCAACAAAATCTATTATTGTCTTCCTACCACACACACCCCTCTCTACACTAAATCTTCCCTGGGGTAGATTCTCTTGATTATGTAGTAATATGAGAGTCCTTCAAGTACCTCTAGAGTAAATAATTCCCTTTTTTTAGGAGTTCTCCCAAACTTGTACATGGAACAACTCTCTCCACCACAACCTCCCACATAATCAACAAAGAAATTTTGTTAGGCCACATTTAAGCCACTCTTTAACTCTGGTCTATCATTGACAAAGTAGTTTTAATAGTATTTCAATAACTTCAGTTTTTTAATATATTTTTAACTTCTAAAAATCAACATAATTTGCACAATTTTTGATGGGGCATAACTTTCATTGTATTTGTCAAAATTTGAATTTTTTTAAATTCATCAAAATTTCATAAGGATTATATATTTTTAATCAAAATTAAGTCTTGGATAGTCTCTCTTTCCAAATAATTTGTAAGAATATTTATGAGTTATAGATATATTATTTGGCTTCCTAACTTAACAAAATCTTATAAATCATGTCATGTATCTTTTTAGGGGGTGAAAATTCAAAAATAGTAAAATTTTAGAGGGTTTCATAAGATAAAATTAGAGTTCTTTTTTATATTTTCATCATAGATCCTAAAAATTACTTCATAACTCCACAAAATTTTAACATATGTAAAGTCAACATACAAAACTTACTCCAATCTAAGGGATTATGAAAAATAGTCAATGGACAACAAATGTAGTTTAGTATAAATTGTGAACAATTTACTTATGAAAACAAGTTATATGAGGCAATGGGTAATGTTCACTTTCTTCTTTTTGATAATTTGCAATTTCACATTGCTATATGTAAAAATTCTAAGAAATTGTAGGAAAAATTTAATGATATATTTTGAAAATTTGATGACTTCAATATACTACAACTAGATGTTGAATTAACAATATTGCCACTTGATTCATTCCCCTGTATTCAAAATTTTTTGGTCCAGTTTAAGTATTTTGTTTCTCAACTTATTGGTTGTGGTAAAATAAAAACACACAAAGAGTGTTTGTTCTTAGATTTGTCAAAGCTAAAAGGTCCTTATTAGCTCTTTTCTTCTTCCTTTTACTCTACAATATATTCTCTTGGAAAAATATTTATAATGCCTTCTTTTGAGTTGTTTTGTGATAGAACGATAAGAGAATAATATAAGTTAATCTCTATGTATGTTATAACCTCTTTAGAATATTATGGACTAGTTTCCCAATCCTCTAAGGGAAAGAAAAAACTAAGGATCAAGCTAAGAGATCAAAATCAGATAATTCGTCATATTTACATCCCTCATTAATAGGGAAAACTTCTAAGGTGAAGCTAAAATATGTACTTATTGTAAGAAACTAGGGCATGAAGAAAACCAATTCTATAAAGAGGAAAATGATGACTCAAATCATCTTATCCAACAATATCACATTCAATTTTATACATCAAAGGCATGTGGTTCTTCCTCTTCTCCATCCACATCATTCACATATTCATGAAAACCTAAGAAAAAGGGTGTGCCACCCTTTCCTTTTGTAAATAATATGTCACATAAGTGACTTCTTAATTTTGGGGCATCACACCATATAGTTGAATCTAGGGATTTTTTTCCAAATTTAAACCTTATTCATTCACACCAATATTTTTTTGGGGGGAAAATGGCTATCTTGGAGGATAGCACTCTTCTATTATATCAAAAAAAATTACATATACATTTATTCGATATACATAGAGCTCCCTGTTGGAAGGGAAAACCCAAACAGATCTAGTGGCACAAAAAGGAAAAAAACCCAATACTTTCTTGCAAATTCATTCACACCAATATCGATGGAAAGCAACACCTATATGTTATCTCTTAAAAAATAGACCTATTGAAATTGGAGAAGGAATATTCAATAATGTATTTTATGTACCTTCCTTGTCCATTAATCTCTTTTCATTTATCAAATTATACATATTTTCATAAGGAAAATAGTTGAATTTAAAGCATATTTCATGATCATAAAAAATTGCAAAGTAGAGACATCATTGCCACCAGACATGTTGATCATGATTCCATATTATACTCCTTTTCTTCTTTTGGTTTTAATAATTTTGATGATGGTTTGAGTGTAACTGATATCGATACCTTTAACATGCATAAGGAGTTATAGTTTTGTTATTTTAACCTTAGAGGTTTATGCTCCTCATCCAGTCCTTCACCTTCTTCTTTAGTATTGACTATTCCTACATCATTGATTTCTCATGATTTAGGGTATTAGGATCTTCATAGTTGTGTTTCTACTACAGTTGATTGGGATGGTCACTTATGAGGCATATAATAATTGTTTAGTGAATCCCAATTTATAGAGTTAAAATGCACCTTTGATGATAGCCACATCATTTTTTAATCAACCCATATACATATTTGGTTCTTATTCTACATAAACCTACACATAAAGTGTTTGAAAAACTTTTTAATATTTCATCATTATCTTTGGATCTTGAGCATCATTCAAATATTTTTATCCTTCTCACATGGGAATATTTCATGCACCTATCTATAGTTTTATTTCTTCCACAAGGAAGAAATTTTTTTCAACATTAAGGGACTTCTTCTACAAGGAAGAAATTTCGTTCAACATAAGTGACTCCTTAATTTTGAAGAATCACACCACATAGTTGAATCTAGGGATTTTGTTCCAAATTTAAACCTTATTCACTCACACCAATATTTTCTTTTTGGGAAAATGGCTATCTTGGAGGATAGCACTCTTCTATTAGATCAAAAAAGTTTACATATAGATTTATTCGATATACATAGAGCTCCCTACTGGAAAGGAAAACCCAAATAGAGCTGGTGGCACAAAAAGAAAAAAAACCCCAATACTTTTCTGCAAATTCATTCACACCTATATGTTATCTCTTAAAAATAGACCTATTGAAATTGGAAAAGGAATATTCAATACTGTATTTTGTGTACCTTCCTTTTCCACTAATCTCTTCTAATTTATCAAATTATACATATTTTCATAAGGAAAGTAGTTGAATTTAAACCATATTTCATGATCATAAAAAATTGCAACTTAGTAGAAACATCATTTCCACTAGACATGTTGATCATGATTACATATTATACTCCTTTTTCTTCTTTTGGTTTTTATAATTTTGATGATGGTTTCAGTATAAATGATATTGATACCTTTAACATGCATAAGGAGCTATAGTTTTGTTATTTTAACCTTAGAGGTTTATCCTCCTCATCCAGTCCTTCACCTTCTTCTTTAGTATTGACTATTCCTACATCATTGATTTCTCATGATTTAGGGTAGTAGGATCTTCATAGTTGTGTTTCTACTACAATTGATTGGGATGATCACTTATGAGGCATATAATAATTTTTTATTGAATCCCATTTTATAGAGTTAAAATTCACCTTTAATGATAGCCACATCATTTTTTAATCAACCCATATACATCTTTGGTTCTTATTCTACATCAACCTACACATAAAGTGTTTGAAAAACTTTTTAATATTTCATCATTGTCTTTAGATCTTGAGCATCATTCAAAGATTTTTATCCTTCTCACATGGGAATATTTCATGCACCTATCTATAGTTTTCTTTCTTCCATAAGGAAGAAATTTTGTTCAACATTAAGGGACTTCTTCCACAAGGAAGAAATTTTGTTCAATATAACTGACTTCTTAATTTTGGGGCCTCGCACCACATAGTTGAATCTAGGGATTTTTTTCCAAATTTAAACCTTATTCATTCACACCAATATTTTTTTTTTGGGGAAATGGTTATCTTGGAGGATAGCACTCTTCTATTAGATCATAAAAGTTTACATATAAATTTATCTGATATACATAGAGCTCCCTGCTGGAAGGGAAAACCCAAACAAAGTTGGTGGCACAAAAAGAAAAAAAACCCGAATACTTTCCTGCAAATTCATTCACACCAATATTGATGGAAAGCAACACCTATATGTTATCTCATAAAAATAGATCTGTTGAAATTAGAGAAGGAATATTCAATAATTTATTTTATGTACCTTCCTTTTCCACTAATCCCTTTTCATTTATCAAATTATACATATTTTCATAAGGAAAATAGTTGAATTTAAACCATATTTCATGATCATAAAAAATTGCAAAATAGATACATCATTGCCACCAGACATGTTGATCATGATTCCATATTATAATCCTTTTCTTCTTTTGGTTTTGATAATTTTGATGATGGTTTCAGTATAAATGATATTGATACCTTTAACATGCATAAGGAGTTATAGTTTTGTTATTTTAACCTTAGAGGTTTATCCTCCTCATCAAGTCCTTCACCTTCTTCTTTAGTATTGACTATTCCTACATCATTGATTTCTCATGATTTTGGGTAGTAGGATCTTCATAGTTTTGTTTCTACTATATTTGATTGGGATGATAACTTATGAGGCATATAATAATTGTTTAGTGAATCCCAATTTATAGAGTTAAAATGCACCTTTGATGATAGCCATGTCATTTTTTAATCAACCCATATACATCTTTGGTTCTTATTCTACATCAAACTACACATAAAGTGTTTGAAAAACTTTTTAATATTTCATCATTATCTTTGGATCTTGAGCATCATTCAAAGATTTTTATCCTTCTCACATGGGAATATTTCATGCATCTATCTATAGTTTTCTTTCTTCCACAAGGAAGAAATTTTGTTCAACATTAAGGGACTTCTTCCACAAGGAAGAAATTTTGTTCAACATAGTTGACTTCTTAATTTTGGGGCATCACACCACATAGTTGAATCTAGATATTTTTTTCCAAATTTAAACCTTATTCATTCACACCAATATTTTTTTTGGGCAAATGGCTATCTTGGAGGATAGCACTCTTCTATTTGATCAGAAAAGTTTACATATATATTTATCCGATATACATAGAGCTCCCTGCTAGAAGGGAAAACCCAAACAAAGTTGGTGGCACAAAAAGAAAAAAAAAACCCGAATACTTTCCTACAAATTCATTCACACCAATATTGATGGAAAGCAACACTTATATGTTATCTCTTAAAAATAGACCTATTGAAATTGGAGAAGGAATATTCAATAATGTATTTTATGTACCTTCCTTGTCCACTAATCTCTTTTCATTTATCAAATTATACATATTTTCATAAGGAAAATAGTTGAATTTAAACCATATTTCATGATCATAAAAAATTGCAAAGTAGAGACATCATTGCCACCAGACATGTTGATCATGATTCCATATTATACTCATTTTCTTCTTTTGGTTTTGATAATTTTGATGATGGTTTGAGTATAAATGATATTGATACCTTTAACATGCATAAGGAGCTATATTTTTGTTATTTTAACCTTAGAGGTTTATCCTCCTCATCTAGTCCTTCACCTTCTTCTTCAGTATTGACTTTTCCTACATCATTGATTTCTCATGATTTAGGGTAGTAGGATCTTCATAGTTGTGTTTCTACTATAGCTGATTGGGATGATCACTTAAGACACATATAATAATTGTTTAGTGAATCCCATTTTATAGAGTTAAAATGCACCTTTGATGATAGCCACATCATTTTTTAATCAACCCATATACATCTTTGGTTCTTATTCTACATCAACCTACACATAAAGTGTTCGAAAAAAATTATAATATTTTATCATTATCTTTGGATCTTGAGCATCATTCAAATATTTTTATCATTCTCACATGGGAATATTTCATGAACCTATCTATAGTTTTCTTTCTTCCACAAGGAAGAAATTTTGTTCAACATTAAGGGTTCACCTTTTGTGTTTTCCTTCAATAATGTCAACACTAGAGGTTCTATGATATTATGGGGGATCCGTAGTTTCGTTTTCTCTCTTATGGGGAAAATAATTCTTGTAATTATGTGATTAGAAGTAATCCTTAGGGGCTCATCATGAGTTTATATTCTATGTTCTTCACTTGTTTATTTTATTGCATTTGCATCATTTCTCTTTTGGAGAGGGGTTTTTATTTCCCACTAGGTTTTATTCTTTCCTCTTCCAAATATGAGAAGTTTGTACATGATTACCTAACATAGAATAACTTAGTTGGGACTTATCATCTTCCATATATTACTCCCTAAGTTACACTTAAGGGGGTGTTAGTGTAAATAGTGTTCTTTTATATCTAGTTAGGATATATCCTTTCTAAGATTGGCCTATTCACACTTATCTTATATTTACTTAATATTTTTATGCTTTTGTCTCACCTCATGTGGTTGAGACATGTTTCCTTATCATTTGAGACACCTAGATTATGAAAACTTACCACTTTTCACACACTTGTTAAGTGGGCTCACAAGTGTTTCATTTATGGAGGGGTAGTTAATTGTTCATTTCTACCTTCCTACCATTTCTAGCTTGAGCAAGGCTCACATTGTATATTTACACTCTTCTTTTTGTGTATAGTAGACATACTATTGTGCATATTTTTTCACTTGTGGAATTTTATCAATTTGTTCTTTTATATCTTGGATAATTGCAACATTAGTAAGTTAAAAATAGTTGAGTGCAATTTAATTATGATAAATACTGGTAATGGATGAAATCTTATTGGGTGAAATAAATTATTGGAGAAAGTATTATATTTTTTCAATATTATTCTATATTTAAAATTTAAATGGTTTATCATTAATTTTTTGACAAAATAATAGAGAAAATTCTTATATCTTTTTAAAATATATTAGCTAATTATTAATTACTTTAAATAAAATATTAACTATATAGTCAATAGATACATATTGAAATTTAATGGTTTTCTTGAGACCTATGTTATATTTTATTCATGCAAGGTACACAATATTATAAGGGATGAGACCAAAATCATGTCTTAGGTGATTTTGATGAAATAAATACCTTTCAACTTACTTGACAATTAGCTAAAAAGGTATTAGTTTACATTTTTCTTTCATTTTAAATTTTAAAAATAAATTGCAAAGAAAATGAATTATATTTAATATTTAATTTTTCAAAATATTATAATATAACAATAGGGTATCCTAGGGTATGTTTAGAGATTAATGAGGGGTTCACCACCAAGCTAGGGCTTGGAAAAATGTATGAAATACAATATCTAATGATTGAACTCAATGATACATAAAAATTCACTAAATGAACTATAATTGCAAATAAATCAAAATAGTAAACTAGAAAAGTATAAAGGAGCACCTGGAAATTTAGGAGAGATTGAATGGAGACCTGGAATGCTCAACAACCTAAAATTTCAGCCTACTAGGACTCTTGCACCAGTCTCGGTGTATCAGTCCCAGATCTGGGTTTTTGTGCAGGAACTGGTTTCTGGAAAAAGGGTATTGGAAACTACAAAATATAAAAAATGACCTAAAATGGGACTCATATGCCAAGATTGGCATATGAGTCCAGTTAGGGTTTTCTGGAACTTTAAAGTCTGAATCTGGTCTCCAATGTTTTCTCTTTCTGTTCCACTTTGTTTTTGGATCTTAAACATTGATTTCATGGTTGTAGGTAACTTTTTAGTGAAGATTACAACCTTTCAAATGAGGGGAAAATTCCAAAAACTTTATCCAAGATTTTAACCTAATATTCAATTATCCTTCAAGATGTAAGACACCTAGATCAGCAATCACACATGTAAATAGAAGAAAACTTGTTGATTGTTGGTGAATAGGGGTTTTCCTTGGTCAAACCCCTTTTAGGTAATTAAAACAAATGATGAGATAATGAAATGAAGAGATGAAACATGAGACATTAAACATGAAAAACGAACAATGATACCTTGAATAATGCCTTGCAAATATACAATCTAACATGAAATGGTCATGAAGGATGTAGATCTAGATCATGAACTTTGATATGAAGCAATGCTTGCAAATGGATCTCCAATGCCACATCACAAAAATAGATCAACAATATGATTAATTCTTTCTATCCTTGACATGATGATGTATATTAAATTTTTGCAATAATTGATGAAGAATCTTCCCTTGAATGCCTTAGAATTGATCTTGAATGCTCTCTTGATGATCTTGCAAAGTCTTGGAATGCTTAAATCTTGAATGCTTGACTTGATATCATGAATTTATATTCTTTCTTAGGTGAAATAATTATTTGAAAGATTTTTTATATAGGCAATGCACTCAAATGATTGTTTATTAGATCCTAGAGTCTGACATAGAAAAGAAAAAAATTTAGAACCCTGATTTCTCGATTAAATCCTTAAAAATAGGCCAAATGAGACTCATATTCCATATGTGGTGTATGGGTCCCACCTAGATGGGAAAAATATTCCCAAGGTGGTGTATGGGTCCCACCTGGATGGGACAAATATTCCCAAGGTGGTGTATGGGTCCCACCTGGATGGGACAAATATTCCCAAGGCGGTGTATGGGTCCCAAAAGGCCTATTTGAAGAGAGAGAATGTCAGGGAGTGAAGAAATTAAGTTTATATGAGGTCTATGTTGGTAGTTTGGTTAAAATATTTCTTAGGATAAATAATATGGGGTCATAGGAGCCTATTAATGATGATATAAATGTCACAAATTCAAGAGGTCCAAAAATTCAATGTGAAAGTGTAAATAAATAAATTTAACAACATCAAACTAAGGTAAAATCAAGTCAATTTATCTTAGAAGGGCCAAAAATCCCATGTGAATATTTACAACACATTACAACACTAGATTAGGGTAAAATTAGGTCCAAGGGCCCTAAATTTAATGTGAAGGTGTAAATGAATACACTTTACAACATTAAATCAAGGCAAAGTTAGGTTTATTTAGCTTAAAAAGGGTCCAAGACCTAATCTGGATGTGTAAAACACATCACAACACTAGATCAAGGTGACATTAAGTTAATTTTAACATTAATTATTCCCAAATCAAGAGAAATTGTACAATTTCCAAGGGTGTACAATTTTTGTCACTTTCATCATTAAGAATTGGAGCTCCTAGATGAAAGGTGTTTGAGCGTGTTAAACCATCTTCAGGTTTATTAGAATCGGCTCAAACATATCTATGATAAGAAAATAAAAGACATAAACTTTTAGGTTGGTGACTTGGTCCTCAAAGAGAATTAGAAGGTACAACTGAATCAAGACAACAAAGGAAAATTTGAGCCCAACTAGTTAGGCCCATTTATCATCACATCAAGCTACAATTCTAGGGCTTATTAGTTGGCTACTCTTGAAGGAGAACCCTTAGTCGAACCATTGAACATCAATCACCTCGAGAAGTTATACACATGAAGCACGTCAGAATACCCCAAGAAAAAGGGTAAAAAATTTTATTTTTTTAAAAACAAAGCAAGAAAAACAGTAAAGAGAAATAAAACGTTCTTTAAGTGAAAACCACTTTCTGGTGCTCATATAATAGGTATCATAGTGAAAAATTCAAAAAAAGATGCTATGTTTGAATAAGACTCGCATCCTTATCTATCAATACTATCCAAAACATTCAGCCATATGTCCCATAATAAAGCATGTATCTAACAATGACTTGTTACTAATTTAGGAAAGTAGTCTTGTCTTACAACTGGGGAAACTTCTCGAAGCTAGTCATTGGTTAGATAATTATGTGTTCTATCATGGTCAAAAACAAAAACATTTGAAAACAGAAAAAACAAAACAACTTTGGATTATTCCTTCACGCAAACAGTCTAAGATATCAACATTTGCTTAAACCTCATAGCTAGTTCAAGTAGATTTCCCGCAACATATCCTCTAGAAACAAAAGTGGAATATCAATCCAAGTTATCAATGTTGTTTATCCCCAAAAAAAAAAATTTCTTTGATTCAATTGGTTGAACTATGTGGTCTCTACATGTACAACATAGGCAAGACTTATCTTTTATGTGCCCCTGAGGTCCTAGGTTAGTCGCCTAAAAATAACAAAAAAATAGCATCATAAAACTCAGAAAAATCAAAAATTCCTATCTCCATCATCACAATTTGCAATAAAATTTTCACTCATAATAAAAAAAAATCATCATAATCACTCTTTGACAAAATAGAAAAAGAAATAAAGAAAAAATCAAAAGCTATAACTTTTAAGCAAAACTATCACAAAGATTTGACCACAAAATAGACAAAAACAAAAAAAGGTATCAACTACCTATCTTTTTGACAAAGTCACCAACATCATCCTTAGATATGCCTTAATGGATTTGTTCCTACGATAGACATGATCGACATCGGATAATAGCCCCACCCCAAATGGATATGGAAAGCGATATTGTAGCTTTGTTTTTGTCTTTCTATAGTCTTATTTTTATGATTTATTTTATTGACTCATTCCTTGGATCTCTCAAGGATTTCCATAGGATTTAAAGAAGAAGGAATGGGGATCAATTGAGCGTCATTTCTCTTTGTTGTTTGTAAAATGTTTTTGTAATACTACCACAGTGAATACTTGCTTTATTGAGTGCATGAAATTCATTTTAAGATAGTTCATGTAGCAATTGCATGTTAGGTACATTCTATACCTCTATGTGTAACTGGTCTGAAAGGTTTTAACACAACTCAATCATATATGTTAAAAAAACTTTTTGTATGTCTAGTATGAGAAAGAATATTCTTTGTATACTGATTTAAAGTCCACATAATGGATACAAAGTCACCTTGGTTATTAATACCCTAGTGGATAGTATCTATTTGCTACATCGAAATGGATTGTTCAAAATGTGAAGTCTCCCAGAAAAGCGAAAGAAATAATCATTAGTACTAACTACATCAAATTTCTATCCATCCTCAAATATTTCTTCTAACTAATATCCATCCTGCATCACAATATCATTAGTACCATATCCATCCTACATCCACAATTTCATCAATACATGTCATGATTATGATAAAGCAATAAAAACATCATGTATCATGAATAGAAGGCATACATCCAACATATATCAACACCATATAAAGATCATATGAAAACAATATATGATCCATCCATTCACACCATATGCATGGGTATGTGCAGGATCATGATGGGCCAAAAAGTGGCAATGAGAAAAAAAACACATTTTGGATCGACTCAAAAGCGCGGAAATGCCGAGTTGACTTTTCTACATTCGGGTGTCAATACATTTAGCGAACCAAAACCCAAACCTAGTTTCTACAATTGGATATCCGATCCAAATCAGATATCCGATTTGTGGAAACATTATATAAAAGCCAACCGACTCTTATAACTTCATTTTTCACAATTTGCACGCGAGCGCACAAGGAAAAACGAAAATCGGATATCCGCTTCTATCAGATATCGGATTTCAAAGGTAAGTATTTGGTTTTTTAAATGTTTTAATCAATTTTTCAAGTAGATTCTCTTAATTTAAAGTAGTTTTTATAAAAAAAAATTAATCAAAAATAGGGTTTTCTATTGATTTTTATCAAAAATAGGGTTTTCTATTGATTTTTATCAAAAACTAGGGTTTACATTGAATTTTTATTAAAAATTAACATATCTAAATGGATTTTGATTAAGAACTAGTGTTAGTTGATGTATTTTAATAAAAAATTAGAGTTTTTTTATGGATTAATGTGAAAAAGTAGAATTTTTGGGGGATTTTTATTAAAAACTAAGGTTTTTTTACAATAATTTCATTTATATTATGTAATTTCAATTAGATTAATTAGTTTTTAATTTTAATTAGGTATTATGGCCGAGAATGAAAATCCAAAAATGCCAAACTCTTCACCACCTCCACAGCCAAATGTTCCACCACCTCCGCAGCCACCAATTGAAGACTTAATTGGTGAAAAATTGGGGCAATTGAGGGGCATTTGTGAAGTTTATAATAAAATCCCTCGATTGAGAGATATGACAAACACATTGAAGGAAATAATAAAAAGAATAGAAACCCTCTCCACCCAACATAATTCCTTTCATTTGTGGCGAGAAGACATGAGGGAATATTATGGATGTGGATTGTCTTACGATGATGTGAAAGATCTTCAAATAAACAAAGCCCAAATAGCCTCTTTATTCATTGACCCCCGCACTGGTTTGCCAGTGAATGTGAATAAAAAAAAACTTTCTACAAAATGGTGCATTCATAGGGACATTGTAGCTAACTTTTGGGATCATTGGTGTATGGTTTTTGATAAACCACCGAACAATAATTATGATATACCATTATAATTTATTAAAAAATTATATGTTGAGTTTGAGTTAGGGAATCATGTCAATTACTTTGACATTAAACCCTTCCAGGGCACCGGTGGAGGTATGCCCTGGAATAGACTAGAGGTAGTTAGGGTAGTCTCGTGCCCAAATTTTCCCCTTCCTCTCCTTCCTCCCCTTCCTTCGCCACCTCCAATATATCATCCAGAGATTATCCAAGATCCAACCACACAAACTATTCAGGCTATTCACTCTTTGAGTGGTCATTTGGTTTTGCATGTTTCTACAGTAGCTCAGCCACATTCTGGTGATGTTGGTGAAGGCTCGAGTGTTGGTGCATCATCCTCCTCAGGTCCACATATTTGTGTGCCACATACTTGCACTATGTGCTGCCATATATGCTTGGGTCCTCTTGTACAACCCGCTGAGCATCCCTTGGACACTTTTGATTATGACCTCCATGATTTGGACATTATAGATCAATCGCAGGGGAGTGGAGTGCACCCTACAGAGTCCTCTCTTGCTAGAGAGGGGGATGTTGGAATAGTGACATAGGTAAAATTTAAGTTGTAATTTCATAATTTGCATTTGTTTTTAAATGAATATTAATAAGAGATAGTATCAAGTACCAATATTTATTTACATGGTCTATTTAACAGTTGATATCTGAGGAGGAGCTCACATGGGTGACTGATAGCACCCTTAGGGCCATTTCATTTGGCTTGGACACACACACACACTATATTTTTGCACTCACTCGTTTACATTTTATATTATATACTTGCTTGTCATTTGAATTGTCAAATTAATGAAATTATATAATAACTTATATGCTTATCTTATTTTCCTCTTGGAACAAATACCTAGTGCGAGTGAGGTGCAACCTCATCTAGACTATGGAGGTGCAAAGTTAGATAAGGAGAAGGTAATTGAACTAAATTGGATTGAATTAAGATTTTTAAGATCTTATATTGATTATACATAAATCGACATAGATTGGTAGTTTCATATGTACTTGTTAGTTTTATGTACAAAAAATTATGAGCTATATAGATTTGTTGACAAAGGACACACCGCATAAAGGAGTAGGTATTGGAACACCTCAAAGAGTAGGTGTTGAAACACCTCAAGGAGGATTTGTCGAAACACTTGAAGGAGATAAATAAAAAGATCAACCTAAAGAGTTATGTGTTTATTTTATTTTGTGTTTGGTAAATGTGTTCCTATTACCAATAATTGTATGCTAACTTGGATCAATTTTATGTTTTTGTTCACATATATAGATTGGCATTTCAAATTTTGTTTTGGTATATTCTAGGACTCTTGACCCTTTGAAGAGACGTACATTTCAGGTAATCAAGATTTTAATTTTAGAGTTCAATTAAAATTCAATGTATATTGATTTTGATGTTAATTATTTGATTTTAAACTATATAGTATAACTAATCTCAATTGTGGTTTGAATTTTTCTTGTGTAGCTACCTTCAGAGCCAACGAGTGCTTCAAAGAGGCTCCATTTTGATGATCCACCAGTAGTTTAGGATGAGATAGACATTTTGGCATGTAAATTTTGAAAACATATTGAGATGGCATATGCCACATTTTGTAAAACTTTGTTTGAATTGGCATCGATGCCATTTTTGTATATGGACATACACTTGATTATTGGATAATTTGATATATAGAAGTTGACAATCGAAATTTAATTTGTTCCTCATGTGCATGATTAAACTCTTTGAAACCTTTATCTTGAGCAATGGTTAAATATCAATGTACAATAGCATAAAAAATAATGGTTATATTATGTAGTTTATATTTATATCGCTGATTACATTGCATTACACATCTTTCAAACTAAAATCATTACTTCACATTGCATAACTAAAAACTATGAACAGTTGTCAATTGCATTTGTTTGTCATTGAATTCTATGAGACCACATTTCTTGGAAGTTTTTTTTTCAAATAGTCCACTGCCTTGTCTATGCTACTACATTTTTCATACATGATAACGATCACATTAAGTTGTAATAAATTAAATGATAGCCTATGGCTATTTAATTTATACTCATTTTATTTAAATGGATGAGGCCGACCTTCCTTGATATTATTTTGTAATTTATTATTTTCAAGAGAGGTCGACCTCCTTGAAGAGTCACCTTATTTTGTATAAATACAAAGTGATGTTTGTTCATTTTCTCAATCAAGTTCATTCAGCATAATTCGCATTCCAAGCAAAATTTCGCACTTGAGTAGCAGCACTTCATCTTGCAACAGCAGGTCGATTTCAAGGAGAAGCATATTCGATTGTATCTTTGCACCTAGGAGAGGTGCTATTATTCATTATATCAAATTCAGCCATGAGTTGGGCTTGAGTTGTAAGCAGATTTCTTGTTTTGTTTATTGTCTTATGTGTTGCATTTTTTGAGTGCTTTCAGTTGTATTATCTGATCATTAAAACACTAACATGGTATCAGAGCGGGTTTGAAAAAGAGCGTGTTGGGACCAGTTATTACAGCAATACCTCTATTCCCTTTTTTTTTGTCTATCTCTATCTTAGTCAAGATGGTGAATGGTCTTAAAATTGAGGATTGACTCGAAGGAGCATCAAACTTCACTTCATGGAGATTCAGAATTATGCTCATTTTGGAGGAAAACAAATTGGTTGAGTGTGGAGAGAAAAAATTTTGAACCTGTGGATGAGGAAGAGAAATTTCAATGGAGGAAGAAATATATCAAGGTGAAGAAGATGTTAGTTGATTCCGTGAAGGACCATATTGTTCCTATCATCTCTAAGTTGAAGACAGTGAGAGAAATGCTTAAGACTTTGGAGGAGATCTATGAGATCAACAACACAATTCATGCTCTAGCCTTGAAGCAACAACTTCATCATGTTAAGATGGCGGAAGGAGAATTTTTCATCACCTACTTCATGAAGATTTCTAAATTGAGAGATCAACTCTCTATCATTGGTCATATTATTGATGACAAGATTTGACCATGTTGGCTCTTAATGGTCTTCCTTCATCTTAGGAGTCTTACATTCAAAGAATCATCTTTTCTCAAAGTCAGTCAACTTGGATTTAACATTGGTAGCTCCACAAACCTATTTAGAATAGAGTGATCTAAAGAGGACATCCCTAAATCTCTACAAAGGTGTAAAGTTACAAAGTGGTGCAACTTTCATTATCAAACTTGTACGACCAAATGGACTATTCCAACACATTTGGATGGGTACGTTTACGCTAGGTATGGTCCTCTTTTGCACCCAAATACATCGAATCACTCTGAGCTACATTGGACCGACAATTTCCCTGAAGAGTCCAAAGTGTTAAAAGGCAGCAATCTTTGATGAAATATTCCTCAAAAATCATGATTCTTACAGACTCTTCATCTGATGATATGGGATTGTGTTGGTACCATATACAATAACCTCTCTCAATTTTTTCTATCTCGAAGGCGTTTTCCCGTGGTGATGAGTTTTCAGTTGAGGGAAAAGTTGCCAGATGCAAGCAGTGTAAAGTTGCAAAGTGGTGCAACTTTCATACTTGAACTCGTACGACCAAATAGACTGTTCCAACACGTCCGGATGGGTACGTTTACACTAGGTATGGTCTTCTTTTGCACCCAAATTTGCCGAATCACTCCGAGCTACATTGGACCGATGATTTTCCTTAAGAGTCCAAAGTGCTAAAAGACAACAATCTTTGACGGACTATTCCTTGGAAACCGTGATGCTTAAAAAATATTCGTCTAATGATATGGGATTTTTTTGGGACAATCTACAATAACCTCTCTCGGTTTTGGCTATCTTGAAGGCACTTTCCTATGGTGATGAGTTTTTAGTTGAGGAAAAAGTTGTCAAATGCAAGCAGTGTAAAGTTGCAAAGTGGTGCAACTTTCTTACTTGAACTCGTACAACCAAACGGATTGTTCCAACACATCTAGATGGGTATGTTTACACTAGGTATGGTCCTCTTTTGCACCCAAATACGCCGAATCACTCCAAGCTGCATTGGACCGACGATTTCCCTTAAAAGTCCAAACTACTAAAAGGCAGCAATCTTTGACAAACTATTCATCAGAAACCGTGATTCTTACAGAATCTTTGTCTAATGATATGGGATCATGTTGGGACCATCTACAATAACCTCTCTCGGATTTGGCTATCTTGAAGGCGTTTTCCCGTGGTGATGAGTTTTCAGTTGAGGGAAAAGTTGTCAAATGCAAGTAGTGTAAAGTTGCAAAGTGGTGCAACTTTCATACTCAAACTCGTACGACCAACCGGACTATTCCAACACGTCCAGATGGGTACGTTTACACTAGGTATGGTCCTCTTTTGCACCCAAATACACCGACTCACTCTGAGCTACATTGGACTAATGATTTCCCTTAAGAGTCCAAAGTGCTAAAAGACAGAAATCTTTGACGGACTATTCGTCAAAAATCGTGATGCTTACAAAATTTTCATTTGATGATATGGGATCATGTTGGGACCATCTACAATAACCTCTCTCGATTTTGGCTATCTCGAAGGCGTTTTCCCGTGGTGATGAGTTTTCAGTTGAGGAAAAAGTTGTCAAATACAAGTAGTGTAAAGTTGCAAAGTGGTGCAACATTCATACTCGAACTCGTACGACCAAATGGACTGTTCCAAACATGTAGATGGGTACGTTTATGCTAGGAATGTCCTCTTTTGCACCCAAATACACCGAATCACTCCAAGCTGCATTGGACCGACGATTTCCCTTAAGAGTCCAAAGTGCTAAAAGGCAACAATTTTTGATGGACTATTCCTCGGAAACTGTGATTCTTACAAACTCTTCGTCTAATAATATGGGATCATGTTGGGACCATCTACAATAACCTCTCTTGGTTTTTGCTATCTCGAAGGTGTTTTTCCGTGGTGATGAATTTTCGGTTGAGGGAAAAGTTGCCAAATGCAAGTAGTGTAAAGTTGCAAAGTGGTGCAACTTTCATACTCAAACTTGTATGACCAAACAGACTGCTCCAACACATATGTATGGGTAATTTTACACTAGGTATGGTCCTCTTTTGCACCCAAATACACCAAATCACTCTGAGCTGTATTGGACTAACAATTTCCCTTAAGAGTCCAAAGTACTAAAAGGCAGCAATATTTGATAGACTATTCTTTAGAAACCGTGATGCTTATAGACTCTTCATCTAATGATATGGGGTCATGTTGGGACCATCTACAATAAACTCTCTCAGTTTTAGCTATCTCGAAGGCATTTTTCCATGGTGATGAGTTTTCATTTCAGGGAAAATTCGCCAGATGTAAGCAGTGTAAAGTTGTAAAGTGGTGCAACTTTCATACTCGAACTCATACAACCAAATGCACTATTCCAACACGTCTTGATGGGTACATTTATGCTAGTTATGGTCCTATTTTGCACCCAAATACGTTGAATCACTCTGAGTTGCATTAGACCAATGATTTCCCTTAAGAGTCCAAAGTGTTAATGTCAATGAAATGTGGGGGCAGAAAGATTTAAGGTTGGATCAAGATTCTACAAGTCCTAGCTCTTGCATCAGAAAACTCTTACCTAATCAACTTGAATCAATTACATGGGAAATCAAATTCACATGAACATTTTACATTTTTGTTTTTCAAAAAAGTGGCAAAGCCACTGTAATTTGTTATATATAAATAGGATATATTACAAAATATGGCTCAAACAAGCATACCGATAGGAAAGAACCAGGAAGAAAACCTTTGGTTGTAGCTCAATTAAGTACAAATTTTTTTTTACATTTTAAAAATACCTTTTATATAATGCCAGATATTTGACCCATATTTCAAAAAACAACACTGGATATAGATTATGCCTATACACAGTTATGATCATTTTATATTGTTTCACATTTCAAAATTTGCCTATTTGAGGCATTTTAAGGCTTTGTCTTCCACAAGAGTAGTATGTTAGTTTTTTCGAGTGACAAACACCTATACAAACCATCAAGGTAGCAATTAAACTACATACAATAGAAAATATACTTAGAATAACCAATCTACATTATTGTAATTTTTCACATACCTCTCTAAAAAGATCAGAGTTGCCTATTGTTGCAGTAGGTCCATGATCAATCGTGTTAGGAATATTGCAAAATTTGACAAATGATAAATCTATATTGTCACAACAAAATAGATGCTTAGACTAACAAATCTAAATTAATCTAAACAACCTGAATGATGATGAATTGGTAATGCAAACTATAAAAGATGCTTTGAATAACCAATTTATATTATTGTAATTTGTGGCATACCTCTTTGAAAGGATCAGAGCTAGCTATTGTTGTAGCAGGTCCATGATCAATCGTGCCAGGAATATCACAAAATTTGTCAAATGATAAATCTATATTGTCACAACAAAAAAGATGCTTAAGCATTGTACCTTCCATTCTTGAATATGCTATTTAAGTGTGCCTAAAGGGTCATCTCTTTGCTTAAGAGTATCCAATACTGCTTCATGATCAACATTACTAAGTGTCCATAGTTGTTTTTTCTTTGGTTTGGCATGATGCTTCAACAACTTAACATTTGTTGCTATAACAAGGTGTGAATACATGAGAATGGTTTTGTGTTTCTCGTAGTCTTCAAATGCAAGTATACCATTCTATCTAATCATGTATGTTTGCAACCAAGTTCCTGCAACCACAACTGAATGTGTAGGATACACGACCCATCATCATCTTCCATCGATTGTGTTAGCTTGTGCTTTACCCGCACACATCGAGCCAACCAATATTTTGATCTCTCTTCATTCCCCTATGGTGCAACAACTGCAAAAATATGTCCTGGATGTAGTAGATCTAAAAGCCGGTCGTAATCAAGTGAACTTTCCATTGTGTAATTTTTCATGGATATATTTTGACATAAAAGAGTTAGATATTGTGGAACCCGTGTATCCACCCACTCACTTGACTCGCATTGATCTCACTTGCACTGAATACAACTCTGACTAAAACAAGCCAACTATCATGTCCAAATGGTCCATGTGCTTGCATCTGAGCTTTGAAACCAATGCATCTTTGAAGAATCTTTGATTGTATGACAATCCAATCTGCCTCCCAATATTGTACCCTCCTCAACCAACCAAAAAAAATTATGCACTGTTGAATCAAGTGTCCCTCCTTGTGACAATGTTGAACTACACCAATCAACAATAAAAAGTGCATCACTGAATTTTGCTCCTAAAATCTTTAATTTCTCCTTAACTAGAGCTCTCTTTACACATTCACCTGCTCCATCATGCTCCCCTTTCCCATGCCCAGCTTCAAAAAAAATATAAATATTAGGTACACCCCTTTCTACATGCATTCTACTCAACTAATAAAACATACGAGAATTCTTGAATTGCCCTGTGTAGTTATCTGACCAAATGAGATGTCGGCCCAGTGCTATATCATGCTCCAACAAGAACTCAAAAAAAATCTTGAAACAATGTTGGACATACTCGAACGAGGGATATCTATCATAACTCATATAAAGATGATACTCTTTGATTATCTTTCGATCCTCCTCTGTACTATTAGGTGCATGTCTAAACATTATGTGGACAAAAATAGCAATTTGAATGGAATTGTAATACTGATATTGTACCTCGTTTTGTGGTTGCAATGTTTAGTTTTCAGCAAAATCAACAACTGATATAATAGTGTCAATCAGAAAAGAGTCCTTACATATCCTGAATTGTTGAGCCAACCACTGAGACCTATGACTATGCCTTGCATATTTGTAGAAAATTTTGTCCTTAAAATCTGAAATAAAATCAGCAACACTGCATTCTTTTGTAACCAACTCGCATCTAGAACCTTCACCTCCACTCTGCAAAGTATATTTGACTATCTCATATCTCTTTTTCTCAACAAGATTCTTTCCAAATTCATGTTCCAAACCCTCATGAAAACATTGAACAAAATTTGACAAGCCACCACATTGTGAGCACTTCGCATTTAAACAATCATTTCTATAGAAAAAGGAACCATCATCCCTAGAACATAAAAATAGATCTAGCAAGTCCCTTGATGATTTCAGAAGATGTATTGCACCACACTCCTGCAACATTTCATTAGTATGCAAAGTAGAACAGATATAGCATAATAGTTCATGGTACATTGAAAACTCAACATGGTATTTGGAACAACAAGTATTACAAATCTTAAGAGGCACACAATAAAATGGCTTCAAACCTTCAAAAGTTCTTTGCCAGATTTCCATAATTGGATGTGTTTGAATAAATTTATTGAACAACATTGTTTGGCTTGATTTCAAGAAATGTTTAGGATGCGGTGTACGGTCTCGACTGTCAATTCTTTACTTTAAAACATCCTTTGCATTGGGTGATACTCTAGAGTTATCATGCCAAAAGTGTTGAATTGCCTGCTTTACATTATCAGTTAGCTTCTTATCAACATGTGGAAGCCTCCTGGAAAAAGCCCATGTATCATTTTGAAGAGGATCATCTATTCTTTCTCTTCTTGCAAGTGCTCTATCTAAAGTTTTACGATTTAAGTCAAAATCAATACAAGTTTGTCTCATAAAGTGAGCCTTTTTCAATTTATGGCTTACTAGGGTGGTTGTAATGACTCTCCAAGCAGCTCTCTTATCTTTTTCCTTGTTATTTTTTCCAATGTACTTGAGAGCATTAAAAAGATTTTTGACAATAATAGATTTTTTTTTGGTCCTCTTGTTCACACGATTCTTCAATTTGGCTAGTAAAGGTCTCATCTTTTGCATCTTTAGCAATTGTACAAAAAGTTGGCATTTCTCAGTCAATGTCTTATCGCTAAAATATTGGTTGAAAAGTATTCTAGCCCACAACCGAACAGTTTGTGTTGACCTCTTGCCTTCAACTAACCATTTAGGGGTCCTTGAAGGTCTTGAATTTGGAATATGTCTTTCTTCCACACAAGGTTCTTCATTTCTCGTGTAATCTAGTGAAACATAATTTACACTTGCTTCAATATTATGTTCAACATCTTCATTTTGAACATTTTCACCTTGAACATTTTCAATATCAATTTGAATAATTTCATTCCCAATTTCAATATCATGTTCAACATCTTCAATTCCAACATTTTCATTATCAATTTCAATATTTTCATTCTCAATTTCAATACCATGTTCAACATCTTCAATTCCAACATTTTCACCTTGAAAATTTTCAATATCAATTTGAACATTTTCATTCCCAATTTCAATATCATGTTCTACATTTTCACCCTTAACATATTTAATTTCCTCTTCACTTGAAAGACCATAGGGCTGAGGTTCACCAATATTTAACATACCTTGTCTTTTCTTCCTATGAGCTTCTCTATCTCTTTGTCTATATTCTAATATTTGTTCTTTTGTAAGCTTTCTCTTACGCTTTTGCTTCCGACGACTGCTGCTCCCCATTATACCTCATAAAAGATGCTAAAAAATCATTCCTTATGACAAATTTGAGTACAAGATGCTCCAAAAAGTTGATCTTTGTCTCTTCCTATCTGAAACCACGCATTTTTCGCCTACAAAGTGCTGCAAATAGAATGTAGGGTTTGTTGGAATGCACAAAAATGACCCGCATGGGGTTTTTCTATGATCCATAAATCTGATATCCGATTTGTAAAACATGTTCTACAATAGTAAGGTTTGGCTCTACACATCGAAGTTTCCAAAATCGGATATTCGATTTTTACAAACATAGACCTAAGGGTCAATGGTAGAGAGTGGGAGAGAGGGAGGAGAGTGGGAAGGAGGGAGGGAGAGGGAGAGGGAGATGGAGAGGGAGAGAGGGATAGGGATAGGGAGAGAGG